>ML434026.1:0-22361 GCA_005239525.1 Nicotiana knightiana | reverse complement strand
GACGTATTTGCATCTGTTTAGCCCCGTTTCCATTTCCAATTCACCTACACATAAAATAAACCCTATTAGGCACATACGACGTGTATTTTATCATTAAAGCTCATAAAATGCAAGGTATATAATGCTTAAAATCATGAATTCTAGCCACTCATCATATTGTATCGTATTGTTACTTCAAACATAATGTTTGTTTTAAATTTTATTGTACCGTATTGTTAAATTTGTCATTATGTAGCGATGAAAAGTGTAACTTTATGCAACGACCGATTTAGTATGGTTGCGTCATTACCGTCTTATTATTAAATAATTCTATTTTATATTTTACCCTATATTCTTATATAATAATTCTACCTCGTACGCTACTTTTCCTTGGCAATATTACATGTTTATTCTTCGTATTGTTTGTATGTAACATTATGAAATAACGGAAAACGATACAATTTATCCAAACATTATATACGTCAAAACAAGACAATACAATCCAATACAATACAACCATCCAAACAAGCTGTAAATTTGTAGCCAATCTTTTATATGTCTAGAGTGTTGAAAAACAAATTGTGCAACCTTAATTTGGTAAAGGAACCCTTTTGCATTGTGTATTTGATTAACACATATTCAATTGTCTTTGTACTGGCCAAGTTGCAATATCCAAATATATTTACTAGATCTNCCCCCCCTCCATTTTTTTTTCAACTAGCCGTTGATCCTCAAAACTTAACGGTCTGATTATCAAATAGGAGTAGTATATAATCCTCAAAACTTCAAATTCTCTGCATTACATTCTTCATACAATTTTTTAGATTTTTCTTCATATACAGATCACAAATCCAAACCAATGGGTCTATCAATCACCACTTCAGATTGTAAAGAAACTGAATTTCACTCTGATCATCATAGAACCCACAAAATATTCCTCTTTACAAATTATATTCTCTTAGGAGCAGCGTCTAGTTGCGTCTTCCTCACTCTCTCCTTTCGGTTAATCCCGTCCCTCTACGGTGGTCTTTTTATCCTCCTCCACGTGCTAACAATCGTCGGTGCAGCTCTTAGCTGCACGGCGATTGTTGCCTTAGCGAGTTCTAACATGTGGTACGGTGTCCACATGGTTGCTACAGTTTTAACGGCTATATTTCAAGGCTCTGCTTCAGTCCTTATATTTACAAGGACTTTGGATTTATTAGAAATTTTTAATTCTTATGTTAGAGTAGAAGATGGTGCAATGATCTTGAAATTGGCTGGTGGATTATGCATTTTGATATTTTGCTTGGAATGGGTAGTTTTGCTTTTGGCATTTGTCTTGAAGTACAATGCTTTTGTGGAAGGAAATGGGGAAGTTGAAGTGAGTTCGAAATTCAACAGCAATTCTAAAGTTGAAGATGAGGACTTGAAACATTGGCCTTGTCCATTCCAAGTCTAAATTCAATTACTTATTAGGGATTGTTACACAAATAACCGCCGGATTCAATGTTTACTTTTTCTTGGTAATATACATAGATTATACATTAATTATACATAGTTATATATATATATATATATATATATATATATATATATATATATATATATATATATATATATTATACACGAATTATACATATTTCTATTATATAAAAAAGAAAGATGGTTGATCAAGGGCATATATGTCATTTTAAAAAAAAAATACTAATTGTTTGCAATTCTTATATATATATATTATACACGAATTATACATATTTCTATTATATAAAAAGGAAAGATGGTTGACCAAGGGCATATATGTCATTTTTAAAAAAAAAACTAATTGTTTGCAATTCTTAAATGCAAATTGTCATTGATACACGTGAGACTCGCATTCCCATAACCACAATACTCCTTTAAATGTTGTTCCATGTTGATTAGACTACTTTTGCACAAAGTATTGCCTGCAAATAATCATTTGGAACGTTTCTTTTCTCATTTATTAGAATTATTAATTTTGGTTTTGTCAACTAAAAGTTTGTACAGAGAAAGGAAACTTAATTTTTAAATAATAGAGCAATAAAAAATGATATTGGTAAATATAATATACAAGATTTTCGTATTTACCCATACTGTTTTTAAAGCAATTTAAAAATTAAAATTAAAAGGTTTTCAGCTATCCACACTATTTGAAGGCGATTTCAAACTAGAAAATTTCACATTGAAAAGTATAGTTTATTAAATCTCGAAAGTTAATTTAAGTGATGAGATTTGTTCATATTGTATTCGGGAGTTATCTCTTATATGCTTAATTGATGTGAAAATTTAATCTACATAGTTTGAACTTATTCTTCCCACATAAATTTTCAACTATCAATAAATAATCCTAAACTTTATTTTTTATAATTTTTATATTGATTCATTAATAAAATTAACATATGATAAATCTATAGAAAAATAAAAACATTTCTCTTATCTTCTTAATTAAGAAAAAAATTAAAATCCCTATATTAATTTATATAGAGAACTTCCAAAGGGACTTGTATCCGTAAAGATGCAATTTACTACTTCAAACAAAGAAAACCAAAGGCACTAAACAATATTAACATGATATAAATTGTAGTAATTCAATATAGTAGTTCAAATTATATTTTATTACAACTCGTTTAAAATGATGTTAACTGGTGAATAGTTTACAGATAAATTGGTAAGCTTCTTATTCTAGAACATTTGTTAATATAGATGACACTTGTAGCTTTAATGTTTTCTCTTGTAAAATATTTAAATACATTGGGAAAATAATATCATTGAAATCAAATTTTCAATTTGATGTTTATGTTTGATATGGATGTTAAAATTGAGTATTATAACACATAATTTTTTTTAATGTTAATTGGAGCAACTTAAACATATTATAATTTATAGTTTAATTTTAAGTAAATTATTTTAAACTAATTATAAATTGTGATCCCCAATATCATTCTCTATCTGTGATTAAATGAATATAACAAGGATTAATTTATTTATCAAAAATTAATTAAGCCCTGACAAATAATAATTTTAAGACTACAATGTTGGGCCCGTATACAGACTTTCCTCATTTAGTAGTATAAATACGTCGGTTATTTTAGTTTAAGAGATCGGGTGGACGACTATTTGGGTTAATTCTTCTACTTATTATACACCTATTGAATTTAGGCATATAGATAAATATACCCTCAAACTTGGCCTCAGCTAGCAAGTATACCCTCTAATTTTGGATAAGCACAAATAGGCACCTCAATTGGTCTCCACTTTATCACTTGAACACTCCAATTTTACAAAATAATCATCTAGATACCTCCAAAATTTATGTGCCACGCCAACATTTATATTTACGTGTTCGACTTTATACAAGTTTAGATGTACCCTTGCACACCTAAAGTTGGAGGCATATTTGTTAACTGAGGCCAAGTTTGAAGACATATTTATATAATAAATGCCCTTGAATTTATTTATTCTTTACTTATGTTTGAGTTCAATGCTCAAAGTTTATGAGTTTTTATCTAACCACACTTGTTAATTTACGGTTAGACTGCTGCCCCAAAGAATTTTTCAACAACAAAGGTATAGTACAACAATAAAAGTTTATCCGCATTTGGTGTTTATCTTAAACTAAACGCTTTTACCATCTAACCAATATGGTTAATTCTCACTTTAATTTTTAACTAAATACCAAGGTATAGTTGTTAAGCTTTTTTGTAAACAATAAGTGCAGGTAAATATTTAACGTAATACAATGTGAGATGTGGTTTAGGCACACTAATAAAACATAGGGTGGAAATAAAGTATGGTATATAAGTGGAGAAGGGTGGATGATGGAGTTCATTATTTATTTAGTTTCGAGGTTTAAAATACTCCCTCCGGTCTAACATAAGTGATTTTTTGGTTGTTTTCACACATTAAAAAAAATCACTTTTTTATATTAATTAACAATAAAATTGACCATATTAACTTTTATTATCTCTTCACATAAACACTCATGTTCAACATTATTTACTCCAAGGGCAATGTAGAAAAAAAATAATTTATTCATTCTTGAAATCTGGAAAATCTCTTATTTTGAACCACAAAAAAAAAAAAATCAAAAAATCACTAATTGTCGACCGGAGAGAGGAGTAAATTTCTCGATTATTGAAAAAATAAAATTGATTTCGGTATTTTTAATCTTATTGAGATTGAGCGTGCTTATTATGTATAGAATCAAATTTAATGATATCCAAGTAAAGATTCGATCAGTCGGGATAGCTCAGTAGGAAACTAGAATGTATACAATTCAGAGCCGAAAATTTTGAAAATGTTAGGAGCTCAGTTAATTGGAAAAGAAAAAAACTAATTAAAGATTTTCCACATCACGTGATTATAAAGATGACTAGAAGACTTGAAGCAGGAGCATTTAAAAAAATAGTTAACTAAAGTGATCTAGAGTACAAGGATTAGTCATTAATTTACTCTATATATATGGCTAAAATTCCACTTAATTTTCAGATTATCGAATTTTTGCTTGTGGTATATTCTTAGAAAGAAAACAAAAAGGATTAAATTACGTTATGATCTCGCTATTTAATGGTTTATTTATGGTACTAATCTTTTCTTTTTATAATGTTAATGTATACTTTTAATTTATGCTTTTGTTACCAGAACAAGACTTTGACAAGTAATATAATAGAAATAATACAGCACATATTTTAGCCATCTAAATATAGTAAACTTCGAATGTATTTCCTGGAAATTAATTCGGCTATGCCCCCTCTTAATATGGTCCTCTAGTTGGAAGATTCAACGATCCCAACAGCATTAATTATGAGTGTCAAATCTTTATCTCGCCCATGAATCTTTCCACGCGCACAATTACTATCCAACCCCACTCTACTAGCAGAAGAGTTTTGAAGTAACGGTAAAATTTATGTGTTCGAGCTATTGAAGCAATCACTAATATTTGTATTTAGGTTTGATTGTCTACATCACACCTCTTAGGTGCAGCCGTTTTCTTGATCCTGTGTGAATGCGGAACAAATTTATCTCTTTCCACTCGCACAATTACTAACTAACCCCCTCTGCTAGAAGAAGAGTTTTGAAGCAACAATAAAATTATTTTCGTGCGACGTATAAGTTATGAATTCGAGTCGTGAAAGCAACCACTAATTAATATTTGTATTAGGTCAGGCTGTCTACATCACACTCCTTAAGTGCAGTCGTATTCTGGATCCTACGTGAATGCCGAATAAATTTGTGCACCTGGTTGCACTTTAGGTACCTGATCAGCTTGATATTTTTGTAAACATCAACGCTTATTCAATAGGGCAGTGGTTAAGCATATATATACTGGTGGACCAATTTAGGACATATCCCTTAGCTCATGAAAAGAACTCGGATCAATTTGAGCAACGTATGTAGCTTAAATTAACCGATAACAACCATATTAAAATGTTTAAAAAGTTTAGTTAAAGGGCTATGATAAACTTGAGGCGTATCAAGGACACTATTCTTAAGAATATTTTGCCAACACAATAATAAATAAAATTAGGCGTATCCTCAGGATTCAACAATCCAGTTATAAAATTGAGAACAAAACTAGCAGAAGAAACATAAAGAAAACTTGCTAGAGTTGTGAATTGCTCAAGGAAAATATATATATATATAAGAATTTTTCAAATAAATATAAAATATCCTAGAACCATATACTAGTCAGACTATCAACATCCACCAACTTAGTTGGAATATAAAAGAGGAACTGTATAATATATGAATCTGTTCTAGGTAATTACCTATGGTCGGCAAGTTAATGGTTAAAATAATGTTTAGTCAATAGTCAGCAAATTATGAAATTGTAAGCACTGATGCAACATGAATAACATAGGCTTAGACAGCAACATCTGTATCGAAGTAGGAAAAAAATATAATCATAGAGGAATAACATAGTCTATATATTAAATATTTCCATAGTCAATTCTGGAGAAAATGACAAAAATAATCCCCTATGTTTGAGAGTAGATTCAAAGTAGTCCTTTAAGTATGCATCTTATGTTTGAGAGCAGTCCTTTTAAGTATGCATTGAACAGTTTTCGTTCTTCACCTTTGCTAAAAGTTAACAGTTTTATGGCATATTTGGCCAAGCTTCTAAAATCAGCTTATTTTGAGAAGTTTTTTGTTTAAAAAATTACTTTTAATGAGAAACAATTTGTGTTTGGCTAATTTTTGAAAAGCAATTTCGGCAGCAATTAGTGATTGGCCAAGTTTTTAAAAAGTATATTTTTTTCAAAAGTGCTTTTCAAAAAAGTGTTTTTGGAGAGAAACAATTTTTTTTTCTGCTTATCAAAAACTGCTTCTGCTTTTATTCAAAAGCGTTTTTTTCTTCTTCTAAAAGCTTGGCCAAACACATCAACTTTGAAAAACTAAAAAATATTTTTGGCCTCGAAGAAGCTTGACTAAACAAACTATAGTCTCTGTTAACTATAAACTTTGTCGTTTAGATTTGATAGGAACTATGAAATAAAATTAGCGGGAACTCACATTTCTCAAACTTCATATTCAAACCAAGGAAGAATCATTTTGCTATTAATGATATAACTGATTTTTGTATAGTAGTGCTAACTATATGTATAGCACCTATGGGTGAAGTTCATATATTTCAAAGTGTAATGGAGAAAATCTCCCAAAGTAGGCAGACTCTTTTGATGCTTTTGTACTGGAGGATGAGATATATTATTCTTCACCATGTATTGGATTGGAGGCTATGGTTTATGTCCTCCTCCGTGTACTTATTCTTTTAGATGATATACGAATTGGTGCTACTGCCTAAACCCCAACACCCACCAATGGTGGACTTTTGGAAAAAAAAAAGGTACAATTTTTGTAGTTTATGCAATTTTTTGGTCTATTTCTAGAATTTGATGCAGCTTTTTGAGGTATAATTTCTGTTTATTTTGGTATTTTTTTTGGTGTCGGGTGCATTTTTGTGTTGCATTTATTAGGATTTGATAGGAGTTTCCTGCTATTTAAAGTCAAATATTTTTTTTTTTCCAGTTCATGTTAAATTTAACAAAGTTTGTAATTATTTGATGGTTAAAGGACGAAAACTGCTCAATGCATACTTAACTTAAGGGACTACTTTGAACCTACTCTCAAAAATTAAAGACTATTTTTGTCATTTTCAAGTCAATTCTGCTAATAAATACAATATCTACAGTCCTGACTCTTCAGCAAGAAAATCTTGCACTTAACTTATCTATTTAAGTCAAATAGTTTAAGTAGTTAATATGTCACTATCTATTAATCTCAAATTACTTGTCTATTGCTATGAAGTTTCCAGGAAATTTCAATGAATAGATTCCAATGTTTCTCTTTTCTATAGCAACCTTAATAGCTAAATTCCCTGAATAGTCTTAATTTATCAAAACAAAACAAAATGTATGATAGTCCTCTCTTTTTTCTCCTGGAAATTCTATACGAATCACTAAAGAACGAGGCAGAATTCCTGTTAAATGTTAGGAATCAAGTTCAAAATATTCGAGCTGAATTAAATCGAATACAATGCTTTTTACAAGATGCAGATGCCAAAAAACCTGAATACGAGACAGTTCGGAATTGGATAGCAGATATTAGGGAAGTTGCATATGATGTGGAGAATATTCTTGAGAAATATGAACACAAAATTGTTTTGAGAAAAGATCGGTCGATATGGAAAGAGAATATAGCTTTACACAACATAGGTATGGAAACTAAGGATGTTATGTCAAGAATTGATAACATAAGAAGATGCATGAAAACTTATGTGGATATTGGAATAAGAACTTTAGGTCAAGGAGAGTCCTCAAATTCTGCAGCATATGAGAAAAGTCAATGGCTAACAAGATCTTACTCTCATCTTATCGACGAAGATTTCGTTGGATTGGAAGAAGAAGTGAATAAGTTGGTTGCTGAATTGATCAATGAAGAAAATGATGAATTTCATGGAGTTTTTGCCATATGTGGGATGGGAGGTATAGGCAAGACAACACTTGCCCGAAAAGCATACAGACACATTTATGTACAAAGTCATTTTCAAGCTTTTGCTTGGGCTAGTATATCAAAACAATGGCAAGCAAGAGATGTTCTGCAGAGGATTCTAACAAAACTTGAACCTGAGAACAGATCACAGATTAACATGATGATGGACGACGAGCTCGTTAAGGAACTTTACAGAATTCAGCAGAGTAAAAAATGCTTGATAGTATTGGATGATATTTGGTCAACAAATTTCTGGAATAGTGTAAGACATGCTTTTCCTAAGGGGAAAGGTTGTAGCAAAATCTTGTTGACGACGCGCAAGAAGGATGTGTGTACACATGTAGATCCAACTTGTTTCTTCTTTGAGCCTAGATGTTTGGATGCTGAGGAGAGTTGGAAGTTGCTTCATAGGAAAGCATTCCCCAGAGTTAACACTCCAGGTAATCTTCAATTCAATGAACTTGATTCAAATAATTTGCTCAAATAGGTGTAAAAGGTCAATAGATATAATAGCATACTGATAAGGGCAGCCCGGTGCACCACGTGATGCGAGCATCAGTGGCTGATTCCATGGCTCGAACTTGTGACCTATAGGTTATACGGAGACAACTTGGCTGTTGCTCCACGGCTCCCCTTCATATAATAGCATACTGATAAGCAAACACGACAATTGAAATTTCCATCTTTTGTTGTATGCAGATTTGAAGATTGATTTGGAATTAGAGAGGCTTGGAAAGGAAATGGTTAGTGAATGTGGAGGCTTGCCTTTAGCAATTATTGTGCTTGCTGGACTTTTAGCTCGAAGGCCTAAAGTAGATGAGTGGAGAAGGACGCGACAAAACCTTAACTCACACATGAGTGGTGAAAGTTTTGAACAAGATGGAGGAATTCATGGTGTCCTGGCTTTAAGTTATTATGATTTACCATATCAACTTAAGCCGTGTTTTTTGTACTTGGGAAACTTTCCTGAGGATCAAAAGATTTCTGCGCGAAGGTTGTATCAGCTTTGGGCTGCTGAAGGTATTATATCATTGGAAAATAACCAAGGAGAGGTGACAGAAATGATGGAGTTAGGAGAATATTATCTGCAGGAGTTAGCTCAAAGGTACATGGTTCAAGTTCAGCTGGAAGAAACAAATGGAAGGATCAAATCTTGTCGACTTCATGATCTGATGCGAGATACATGTTTGTCAAAAGCAAAGGAAGAAAACTTTCTCAAGACAGTTTCTCATCAGCATTGCCAAAAATCAATTTGTTGCTCTTCGTCAGCTAAAGCAATATCAACACGCGCCATACGCAGACTCTCTATCACTGTAGACAATGATGTTCAAAACTATTTCTCTACTAATGATAAGTCATTTCAGCATGTTAGATCAGCTATGTTCTTTCCTAGACGACAGACAGGAGTCGAAGGAACAACATATCCCCTGCCTATATTTCAAGGTCTGTGCAATAACTTCACAATGTTGCGTGTTTTGCATCTTGAGAAGTTCACTTTTGAGGACAACTTACCCAAAGCAATTGGTAATTTTGTACACTTGAGATACCTGAGCTTAAGACATTCACATTTTCAACGACTTCCATCTTCTATAGGTAATCTCAAGTACCTACAAACACTTGATTTGAGGGTGAATTTCTTCTCATACTTGACAATGCCGAATACTATACAGAAGTTGAAAAACTTGAGGAATTTGTATCTTCCTCCTTCACATCAGAACACATATAAGTTGCAGCTAAGTCCTTTAAGCCAATTGGATATGCTTAAAAACTTTGATACACAAGTTTCTCCTTTTGGAGATCTCTTCAAGTTAACAAAACTTCAGAAACTAGCCGCTGTTTTCTCACTAGAGTTTGATGAAATGGAAGAGATCATCACACATTACCTCACCCTAAAAACTGTGAGTCTCAAGGAAACATCGTTCCGCGTTTACTACAGATTTCATTCAGAAAAAGAGTTAAACATTCTGAAGCTACTGATCGGTTGTCACCATCTCCGCAAGTTAGACTTAATAGGACATATCAGTAAGCTACCAGAACACCACTTCTTTTCACAAAGCCTCACTAAGTTAACCTTGAGAAGGAGTGGACTTGAAGAAGACCCTATGCTTATACTACAGAAACTGCCTAAACTATTCACCCTTTCACTACGTGGAAACGCGTTCATTGGCAAGGAAATGTGTTGTTCTGCCCATGGTTTTCCTCTCCTCAATACTCTTAAAATCCAGGGGCTTCCAAATTTAGAAAGCTGGAGGGTGGAGATAGGAGCAATGCCCAATCTAATTCATCTAGAAATCGACGGTTGCAAGAAATTGGAGAAGGTTCCAGATGGATTGGTATGTCTAACAAAAATTCAGGAGATAATAATTATAGACATGCCAGAAACTTTCCAAACCAGGCTTCAAGAGGTTCAAGGGGAAGAGTTTTACAAAGTTCGGTTCAGGAAAATTTTCGACATGAAGAAGTTTCCCAAGATTAAACCGAAAATGCTAATATCAGGTACTTAATTAGTCATACAGTCCGACCTCATCAGACCTCTCTCTATCACAACATCCTTATATACCAATCATTCATTATAAAAGCCAAATTTTTCTCGAACCGATTTTATGTTATGTTATAATATATGTACTCCATAACAACGCTTTACTATAGCGGCCAAAAAATATCAGAACAAATGAGGTTATTATAATGAAGTTTGACTGTATAGTTAACATAAGCTGCATTCCATTCTACTTGAATACTTAATCGCGATCCTAAGAACCCCGAAATACTTTTCTGTTGAGACTTGTGTGCCCCTATATCTCAATACTTGATTTATCCATCAATTATATGTTGACTATAACAAAACTTATGGTGATTGCAGGACAAATATTTGGCGGATTATTGCAGACTATATATCCGTCAACTGTACCAAAGGAATGGAAGAAGCCATAAGATCTCACAGGGATGATATTATAAAAATGGTAAGCAAACTAGACACTCAAAAACTTATAGTTTTTTCATCCCAAAGCAAATAAGACTTTGTGGTTAATTCCAACAAAAGCATGATGCAGCAATATCTTGTACAAGCTTATGTATTACACATGCTTATCTCTGCTTTGCTTGAAATAATAAAAGGGTACTCTGGTGTAGAAAGTATTCCGCATTCACGTAGGACTGGGGAAGGATTGCACCCAAGGGGTGTGATATAGACAGTCTAACCTAATGCAATCATTAGTGGCTATTTTTCATGGTTCGAACCCGTGACCTATAGGTCACACCGAGATAACTTAACCGTTTCTTCAAGGTTCCCTTCCTTTGCCTGAAATACTGCTCCTAGGATATTCATGCTCTTTCTTTCTGTAGAATAACTATACCTCTGAGCCAGGGGTGGATGCGGATGTAGAGTATGGTGACCGGGTTCATCTGACCCCACTACTTTCGTCGCGGAGCATAATTTTATGTGTAAAAATTCATAAAAATTGCAACAAATGGTAGGTCTGAACCCATAACTTTAAAATACTACAGGTTCAATGCTAAACACCTCAAAATTGAATCCACCGAATCTAAATTCTGAATCCACCTCCGCTCTGATCTTTAAGACATGCCATGTCTAACACATTCAAAGTCACATATTATCAAGTTTATGCATGATTTCTAGCTGACATTTGGTCATTATTTTGTTCTCTGTTAGTAGTCTCAGTTTCTTTATTCAAGTCATGAATCTGTTGATGGTTGGCTTATTATGCATTCCCATTAAGTGGACAACTTGGAAAATTTGAAGAAAAAGAAGGAAAAACTCATGGGAAAGTTTAAGGCCTTTTTCTTTTCTCTTTGCAGGGTTCTACAATCAAGAATTTATACCAGTCTGTACAGATATTTGTTTGACTATGGAGGTATTGAGCCTTGTGTCATGTTTGGTAGTAACAGATCATCTTTTTGTAAATTTGTATTTTCTTGAACTTTTGTCAATACTGCTGCTAGTACTACTATTATTACCCCATTTTTTTTGTTTTTTTTTAATTCTTAATTTCAGTGTTTGAATGTTTACAATACTTAAGAAATAAGCAATGATTGTTGAAACAAGCAGGGGCATTAGTATTTAGTGATTTCCAACATGTTTTATAAGAGCATCTTTCTCCGAAAAATTATAATAAACTACGGGTAAATGAGATGTTAAAATTAAAGAATGCATAAATCATTTGAAATGGATTAATAAAGGAAAGAAAATAAACCACATAAAAAGGAACATATATTACTTTATTCTTGGCCGCCCTTAAAATTTTGTCAGAGTTTTTCATCTAGAAATTTAATTTAAACCTATGGCCTATTGAACATCTTACCTATAATCAAACTGTTTCTATTAAACATGAGACGCTTACATGGCAGATGACTTGTTTTTCACACAAAATCGAGCTACAACAAATACATTTGTCAAAAAGATAAATTATACCGGAGTTTAGCATAAGTATATTGGAACTCCAACATATTATATTGGAGTTCCAGCATAAGTATACCGAAACTCCAGCATAATATATTGGAGTTCAAGTATAATATACCGTTCCAGCATAATATGCTGGAAGTTCGTACACTGGTACTCCAATCTTCAGTATATTATGCTGGAACTTTCCGCATCTTGGAGTTCCAGCATAATATGCTGAAAGTTCATACATAGATGTACCGATCTTCAGTATATTATGCTTGAACTTTCCGTGTTGCAGCAAAATACTACTATGTTTCAATAACTTTGTAAATACTGACTATTTTTAAATGATTAATCCGAAAACTAACTAGCCCGTGCTATTTTTACGTTAAGAAACAATTGAGGGTAACTTTCTTAATTGGTATGACCATCAGTGTGGATAAGTATGTACCACCCCTCGTCTCCTTTCTTTTTCTTTTTTCTTTTTTTTGGTTGAAGTTTTTTACTTTTCTTTATTTGATTGTCTTTTTCTCGTTAATTGTATTTCTATTAGCACCAACTCCCATTATATTTTCTCGTCATATCATTACAAACTACTCGCATTGATAGGGGAATCGGTAAATACTTTACATTAGTGATTAATATAATTAAATTAGTTACCAAAAAAAAAAGGGGAATCAGCTTAAAAAATTGACCCTTTTTATTACTCCCTACGTCTCAATTTATGGGAAGACGTAGGATTTCAAGAGTCGAACGAATCATTCTTTGACCGCGATTTTTTATATGCTTTTTAAATTATTGAATTATTAACTACTTTTTAAACTGTTTCATATTTAAATTCTTCCCAAAAAATTTAAAAATTCTATATCCAAATTTACAGCCAAATTAAGAAGTTTAAATCTCGATAAGCGAAAAGTGTCACATAAATTTGGATAAAAAGAGCATTTATTAATTAATTTATTTTTTGGAAATTTTACCTCATATAGGAAAGGTATACACTCTATTTATTATAAATCAAAATCATTTTGAAATATTAGTTTCTTTAACTACCTTTTATTTATAGCAAAATAAGTATTTATGGTCTATACTGTCATTGGCACATGAAAAAAGGCATGAAATAATACATGAATACACTATCTATATTTTCCTCTCTCATAGATAGCTGGACGTACCTATTTTTAAGTTGATTATCGTTACTGTATTCATGAATACATGGTGCGAATACATGCTCATACAACTGGACTATCCTGGTTTTAGGCGCTTTTTACTACTGTATTCATGAATACAACAACGCGAATACATGTGAATACATGCACATACAGCTGGACTGCCCTGATTTTAGGCGCTTTTTGATGTTGTATTTGAATACATGGCACGAATATATGCGCGTGCAACTGGATTGCCCTGATTTTATGCGCTTTTTACTGCTGTATTCATGAATACTGCTACGCGAATACATGTGAATACATGCGCGTACAGCTGGACTGCCCTAATTTTAGGCACTTTTTGCCGCGGTATTCATGAATACATGTCGTGAATACATGCGCGTACAGATGGACTGCCTTGATTTTAGACGTTTTTTCCTGATGTATTCATGAATACAATAATGCGAATACAATAAATACACTACTCTAACAGTTGAATAGTAGTTATAAGAAGTAATTATGTATGATAGCTATAGGAAGTTAATAGCCACTAAACAATAGCGATTTCCAAAAATTCCTCTTTTTTTGGTGGTCTGGTTTAGTTCTACCTTTCTTAATCTTCCTTAAGATATTGCAAGAAGTATAAAAGCAATGTAACTAATTTAACATTGGGAAAATTTCACATTAGAACAATTGAGATTCATGCTTTTTAATTTTATAGTTCATATTTCAATTTACAATCAACTAGCCTAAAAATTTAAGTTAATATTAATGAGTAATTGTGACTCAAATATTAGTTCAACAAACAAAATCCATTTGGGTAGTGAAAATTAGATTTTTAACAAGTTTAAACATGTGGGTTTAAATTCCGAATTTGATTTTGAGAGAAATTTGGAGTGGGTGTTATTTAGACTTGTTAGAAATAGTATAAGGAGGTTGTATATAAAATTTGAAGTCATTTCATGGAGATTTGGACTGGTTTTGAACAAGATTGCAACTGAAAATCGTGGAAGAAGTTCGTCTACAGACGCTTGTATAAATGTGTATAATAGGGTATAAGATTTATTTATACACTTATATACACTATTATACAAGATTATACATACTTATACAAAAACTGACTTCGTCTTCTTCCTTGCGTCTTCTCTGAAATTTAATTCAAATCTTGCTCAAATCTACTCCAAATCACTTCAAATTCAAATTTTGAACTTCTTTTGATATTTTCAATCAATTGGAACAACACCCAATCTAAAAAACTAACAAAATAAAAAAAAAATATTTTCGAAAGCGAAGCTTTGAATGGTCTTCAATGGTGGACTTCTACTCTTCAATTTTCTTAGATTGCAACTAGGTGACACAAGAGGAGAAGCAGAAAATATATAGCCCCTTGAAGCATATGTCGAGGATGTGAGAAGAAGAGAGCGAAAACAACGTTGTAAGAACACAAATTTAATTCCATAGCTTTTAGAAGCAATGATTGTAAGAACACATATTTTGAATTTGCTAGTGCTTTCAAAATATGTACAATATGGGCTAGAATGGATAAACCTTAAAAACATGGGCCATTTTTTGTTATGATGTGAAGTCATGTGTATTTCTTGTCATTCTTTCTTTAACATTTCATATCTTCTCGGACCGTAGTAACACGAAATTTGATCTAGTAGTGCCCCTGTAATATAAATCATAAAAATTAAAATGTCTCCTCAGTCAGAATTTGTAGCACTGGATTTGTCTAATACAATTTATGTCTCCTGTGTGGTTTGCGACATTGACATAGCCACCCTATGCCAAGGTAGTCAAGCACACCCTTCGCCGAAAAACTATACTGTGTAGATAAGTTAAATAATAGTACTACTTTATATGGGTTATATATTATATTTTGAATACCTTTAACGCAGTGGAGTAAAGTTATCCAACGATTTAGAGTGTTCAAAATGACGTGGGGTTCGCGAGTTAAACGTTTCACGTATTTTGTTTCTAAACTAAAGGGAGACCACTATTTGTGGTCTATTGATTTTACTTCAATCTAAAAATTTCCTAATAAAATAACTCATAAAACTTAAAATTTATGAAAAAATAAATAACTAATCTTAAAAGTAATTTTTTAGCTAAAATTTATTTCTTAAATATGTTTTATATTTCAATAATCAAGCACTGCAAAAATTTCTTCAACAAAAACTCTCTACAAATTACAAACTCCCTCGACTCTCTCTTTTCTTTAGTTTTACTTACTTTTATTAGCAGGATTTGTAATGTTTTTTTGTTAATTTTTATTTATAAAACTATAGTTATATTACAAGGGTTTTTCTTTTATTATTTAAATGTTGCATAGTTTGATTTTAAAATTTTAGTACACTATTCGTCAGCAAAAAAGTTTATTGATTTGTTTAAAGTTGCAACACCTTTGACGAAATTTTTGAGTACGTTATTGGTTTGCGAGCTATTGCATAGTGAGCATGTTATGCAATAGCTCGCAAACCAATAACGTACTCAAAAATTTCGTCAAAGGTGTTGCAACTTTAAACAAATCAATAAACTTTTTTGCTGACGAATACCCCTAAGGATAGAGGTTGCAGGTTTAGTGAATTTTCCAAAAATATATAAATCATCCGTAAAAGCCTATTGAACTTTTAGATTAAGAGAGGTCTCTTAGATTCACCTATACACTAGGAGGCACAACTCATTATCTTCTTTTCTTTCAAAACCCTAAACCTTTCCCTGAGAATGAAACAATTACACAAAATAAATCGTTCGCTTCAAGATGTACCCAACGAAATCACTATCACTATTATCGCAAAATTACCAGTGAAATCCCTTTTAAGATTCAAGATTGTTTCAAAGCAATGGCATTCTTGGATTTCACACCCCGAATCGGATCTCTCAAAACAGCGACCAAGAAGAGCAGGAGCGATTTTGAATGATGGAGGCACCTTTCACTTGATAAATCAACCCTCTAAAGAAGAAAAAGATGAATCCAAGAAGGTAATATTTAACGTCCAAACTCTTGAGAATCTTTTATTGGAAATCCGTGTTTACAATAATAGTAAGAATTTAGAGCCATGTCTAAGATTGTTGGGTTCTTGTAATGGTCTCGTACTCATAAGCGAAAACAAGCATATTTTCTTGTGGAATTCTGCTACTCGATTTTGCAACAAAGTGGTTGAACTCTACCTATTGACAAGCGATGAACATGTTATAAGTGCTGGGGGACTTTGTTTCGACTCTTCCAAGAATGAATACAAGGTACTTTTCTATGTATACAATAAGTCCGTCTATGATACTGGTGGTGCTTATGCTTTGGTTGCAAGTCTTAAAGACAAAAAGTGGAGACGCATCGAAATCCCCTATGATATGTTCTCGGCCCGTGATGGGATCACAATGCATGGACGGCTTCACTCTAGGGCAAATCTCGACTATGACTATTTTGACATGCACGAGAATTTAGTCGGAAGATATAGATGTAGTCCCGATTGGCATAGCATGGATGACGATGATGTAGATGAAGATGCAGATACAAAGTGGAATAATCATCGGCTTTTTGGTCCTCGTAATGAGGTAATTTATTTTGACCCCATCTTAGAGGAGTTCCACTCGTTATACAAAAGAGATAACGCTATAGTTGGTTTAGGAGTTTTAAACGATTGTCTCTGTGTGACTTGCGTGGAATTTGATAAGAGTCTTGAGATATTGGTCATGAAAGACTATGGAAGGAAGGATTCATGGACAACGTTATTTGTCATAAGAAATTCAGAAATAACGCGTCCTTATGAATTTGATCGGTCTCTTTTCATGTCGAAAAATGGAAGATTAGCATTTATAGTACACTATAAAAACCCTTATAGAGCCTATAATGGTGTTGTTGCGTATGATCCTAAGAATGATAGTATGCAACACATTCTTGAGCTCAGATACCAAAATGATATATTAGCCATTACTTACGTGGAAAGCTTGATCTCACCCATAGGATATTACTGGAATGAGGAGCAACACATAAAAGGTCTCTATGATATTATTTAGAATGTTTTACTAGTAATATATTTGAAATGACAAATGAACGATCTTGTTATTGTTTTTGATGTGGTGTTTGTTATTATTATTTTTTATTGGTGCTAATTTAGCTCTTCGCTTATGCCAAATCAATGAAGACATAACATATGTCTTTTATTCGTATAGACACTTTAATTTGTTATAGTTAACAATTTTCCTAGCTATACTATAATAGAAATTTATTTACCATTTTAATTTTGATTCGTATTTAATTATATTCTATATCTATGTTTACTATTTATGTACAAAATCATAAAAAAAATAGAAAATTCCTTAAATTTAGCATCTCATTCTTTCTCCTTCACCAATGCCTCCTAAAAATTTGAATTTCACATCTCATTCTCTCTCCCTCATACTTATCATCCAAACTTTGTACTTCTCTCACAATGTAAGTGAAAATGTCGAAAATTTTGTCTCTAAAATATTAGCAACAAAGGGTTCTCCATCGACAACCATTGAAAAACTTCAAAACATTGAATTCAATATTCAAAATTTATAAATGTGTGATTTGTTTGGATTGAGTGTTCTCGCAAGTGATGGAGAACATACCTTGTAGTTTATATCTCAATTTTAAATGAAACTGGTTAAGTTTAAAGTGTTTTTACTTAAAATTTCAGATTAAAACTCGAAAAAAGTGAAGTTGCAAGAATTGTATGATAAATATCACAATCGTGTCACAGTTGTATTAAAATTGTATGTTACTTATATTTGATACATACCTAAATTAATATATGATATAATACTAATACAATCTATATCAGATTTAAGTTTAGAGTTGTGATGACAATTGTCTCACAAAATTTAGGTATATGACAAGGTCCCTAGAGACGTCCTTTGGAGGTGTATGTAGGTGAAAGGTGTGCTGGTGGCTTACATTAGAGCGATAAGGATATCTATGATGGAGCTATGACCCAGTTAGGACTGTGGGAGGTGACTCAGAGCATTTTCCAGTGGTTATGGGGGTTACACCAAGGATCTTCGCTCAGCCCGTGCTTATTTGCTTTGGCGATGTACTCACTGACACACCATATCCAAGGAGAGGTGTCACGGTGTATGTTGTTCCCTGATGATATAGTTCTGATTGATGAGACGTGAGGCGGAATTAATGGGAGACTGAAGATATGGAGACAGGCCATGGAGTCTAAAGGTTTCAAGTTGAGCAAGACTAAAAGGGAATATGTGGAATGTAAGTTCAGCGACGTGACGGGGGAAGCGGATGTGGAAGTCAGGATTGACTCATAGGTCATCCTCAAGAGAGAAAGTTTTAAGTACGTAGGGCCAATTATCCGGGGAGATGAGGAGATCGACGGGGATGTTATGCACTGTATTGGGGTGGGGTGGATGAAATAGAGGTTAGCGTCTGGAGTCATGTGTGTCAAGAAGGTTCCACCGAAACTCAAAGGTAAGTTCTATAGAGTGATGGTTAGACCGGTTATGTTGTATGAAGCTAAGTATTGGCCAGTCAAGAATTCACATATCTAGAAGATGAAAGTAGCAGAAATGACGATGTTGAGATAGATCTGTGGGCACACTAGGCTGGATAAGATTTGGAATGAAGATGTTCGGGAGAGGGTGGGCGTGGCTCCCGTGGAAGACAAGATGCGGGAAGCGCGACTTAGATGTTTTAGACACGTGCGGAGGAGAAGCCTAGATGCACCGGTTAGGAAGTGTGAGCGGTTGACTTAGGCAGGTACGAGAAGAGGCAGAGGGCGGCCTAAGAAGTATTGGGGCGAGGTAATCAGGCAGGACATGGCGTGACTTCAGATTACCGAGGACATGGCTCTTGATAGGAACGTGTGGAGGTCGAGCATTAGGGTGGTAGGCTAGGGGGTTGTACCGAGTAGTCTTATAGAGTTTTGTTTAGGTTTGTTAGCGGTCTATATTGTGTTCACATTGTTGTTTTGCATAGTTTTGTGCTATTGTCTTTTCACTTATTCGTTGTTGTTATTTTCTTTCTGGAATCTTTTGTTGTTACATGCCTTTTCTATTGTTTCTTTTATGATATTATTGTCTCTCCTGTTGAGCCGAGAGTCTCCCAAAAATAGTCTCTCTACCCTTTTCGGGGTAGGGGTAAGGTCTGCGTACACTCCACTCTCCCCAGACCCCACTAGTGGGATTTTACTGGTTATATTGTTGTTGTTGTTGTAATTGTCTCACAATTTTTCTGGTTAATTGTATTTTTAATGTCAACAACAAATGAGATTCATGCGGATTAGACTGTTTAGAATTGTTAAACTTGTGTTCACCAGAACCACCCTTAGTTAGGTGTCTAAATGAAAAAACGGAAATCAAACATATCACGTTTCATAAGTCCTATGGAGCAGCAATTGAAAATAACAACAAAAGCATATCCATAATTTAAAGTTTTTAAGTTTTAAATTCTAACTTTTTAGACTTATTGAACTCTAAATTTATAATTTGCACACATTAAATAAATTATGTAAGGCAAATATAAAATTTGAGCGAAAATTATTGAGTTAAAGTAAATACGACCCTCGATAAAACAAGTTCTAAATAAGGCGCATTCTCTCATTATCAAGATTCTTAATTAAGACAAATCAGGAAGATTTATTAATTTACACTATCTTTTTCTTATAAGCCAATCACCCAAGTTTTCACATCCTGTGGTGTTGGGGGGTTTGGCGAGACCCCTACCATGTCTATACCAACCAAAAACGTACATAGGAGGGGGACATGGACCTGACCTCCTTCTGATCCTAAAGAACATGAGGGGCTACAAATATTTGCATCCCAATCTTGTTCAGCTACCAAAAGAATCAACTGACAAAGAAATTAGCTTCGTCGTACCTAGTTCTAGAACAAGGTAATTGCCACCTATCTAGTAGAAAAGGCCCTTTTACATTTTCTGGGAGTTGTTGGAAATATTATAAGAAATAACAGCATTTTTGGCAAGCCTGTCAGCTACTTGATTTGCTTCCCTGTAGTAGTTGGCAATATTAGCATTTGCTTGTGTTAGAATCTGTCTAATTTCTTTGACTAGCTTCTTGAGTTTGAGATTGTTTTTGTTGCCTTGAATAAACATGTTGGCAATAATCCGTGAGTCTAACTCCAATTTAATATTGTTGTATCCTTGGTGGACAATCAATTGGATTCTCTATTTAGCAGCCATAGCCTCAGCGGTTTTATTAGTATTACACTGGTCGGGTAGGGAAAAAGCCATGATCAGTTCACCTTGTTCGTCTCTGACTATTCCCTATATTCCTGCTTTACCTGTTTCCTTGAAGCAACTTCCATCTGTATTCACTTTGATCTTTGCAGGAAAAGGTTTCTGCCAGCTAATTTGTAGCACTCAGAAGGTTAGTCTCCATCTTTCAATCATTTCACAAAAGCTTGGCCATGACTTTATTTTACTGATTTTTGGGAATGCCATATCTAGAGTTGCTTGCATGGTCCAGATTATATGCATTTACATGCTTCTGACTTGAAATTTATTTTGTTCACCATACCTACACAACTCCAACTTCTCTATATTTCCCAACACATGTCCAACGGGATTGCTCGAAGAATGAATTTGTGAATGTTTAGACTTAGCATCCCACCAGTTTTTAAAAATCCTCCTAACTCTCCAGTTTTCATGTTTGATGCCCAGGGGGCTCCAAAAGCTTTCCATAATTGTTGCACTACTTCTCCTTCTATGAAGACATGTTGCATTAAGTCTTCCTTAGGATTTTTACGACACCTGCATATGGAAACAACAGTGTTACCAAATTTAGAAATAACTTCGTAAAAAGGAAGTTTACCAAGATATAGTCTCCAAGCCAAGAAGGAGATTTTGAAGGGAATGAAATTGAGCCAGCATGTGGTGAAGAGCTCGATTCTTCGATTTTACTCCTTATTGAATGCCGAGCGCTTTTGTTGGAATATTGACCACCTGCAGAGGCTTCCCATAATGCATAGTCTTCTTGACTCTGATCTCCAATTTCAACAGCACGCAAACTGCTCGTTAAGAGTGTTGATAAGTTTGTCCATATTCCAGCTGCTCTCTTGAAAGAATTCCTTAATAGTAGTATTTTTACTCTTTCTACCATTTGAAAGAAATTGGCTAATGTCCCTTTTCCAGACCAGTTATCCCACCAGAAGCTGCTATTGCCCTAGTTAATACTCCAAATCATGTTTTCTTCCGCTCTGTCTCTAATTTGGGTCATATGTTTCCGAGCATGTGAGTTACCTGATGCCCACTTTTTTGCCATTGGGTGAGATCTGATGCAATATTTAGCTCTAAATTGGGTTGCCCATAGAGTTTTTTGAGTTCTAAATCTCCACCACCTCTTCATGACTAAAGTATTACTAATATCCTCTATAGACCTTATGCCAATGCAACCTTATTCTTTAGGTAGCCACAAGGTCCTCCAAGCACTCCAATGATACTTTTTTTTATCCACTGAAGTGCCCCAGAAGAACTTAGCCAAATACTTTTCAATCAAATTTAGGGTGACCTTTGGAGGGCTCTTAGCGGAAAGAGTGTAAATAGGTAGAGATTGGAAGACACTTTTAATAAGGACCGTTTTACCGCCACAAGTAAGAAGTCTTCCCTACCATCCATTCAATCTCTTAGCCACTTTTGTCACCATCAAATCAAAATGTGAGAGTTTTTTCCTGCCCACATATAAGGAGAAGCCTAAAGGGAAAACGTTTTTCCATGAAGCTCGTAGCTGTTCTCATCTTGTTGATTCATTGTGCTCTTTTTTTTTTAAACAATTCACTAGGCAGTGCCTAGAGCTAGTTTTTATTTATATATAGAAAAATAAAACAAGATAGCATGTCGTCTTGCACTGTGCAAA
>ML434025.1:35470-63539 GCA_005239525.1 Nicotiana knightiana | reverse complement strand
AAAAATAAATAAATAAAGTATAAACAGTTGTATTGTTGTGAAAGAGAAATATATGTGGTGACTCTTAATGTAATTGTGCTTAAAGAAGTATGGGGTAATAACATTGTTGTGAAGATGGTGTTTGGCTTAAAATGATTTTGAGGTTGAACGTTAAAGTTTATGTATTAAAGTGCTTAGGGAGGTGTAGTCACTCTTATATCCAAATGTATCCTACCCGTCCCGCAGCCTACATTACAACCGAATAAAGTCCTACTTGATCCTAGACTGAATGAGCTCGATTAGTAGAGTAGTACACTACGGGCAAGCCTATGGTGCATCTTTTGTGGCATATGAATATTATTTCTGAGAGCGAGTGAATTCTTTCTATCTTGAGTTCCTAAGTGTTCTTAAATTTTATTGTGTGAGGAACTAGCTCTTTGATTTGGTGAGGGCACATGATTCATGAAGGAAAGGTAATGTTGTTGACCTCTATGTTAGAGTAGTGAGTGGATTGTGAATAAAGCATGGTATATGTGAGTCGACTATTGAGGCGAGGATGTCACACCTCTGTGCTTGAAATGTTTTAAATATTCTTGGTATAACATGT
Source organism: Nicotiana knightiana (assembly GCA_005239525.1). Taxonomy (NCBI): domain Eukaryota; kingdom Viridiplantae; phylum Streptophyta; class Magnoliopsida; order Solanales; family Solanaceae; genus Nicotiana; species Nicotiana knightiana. Next base: position 62,953 of record ML434025.1, on the reverse strand, counting down.
TAAGAGATTTGCTTAATAAATTTGTGTACATGAGTGTAGTTTGATTGCTCGAGGACGAGCAAATGTTTAAGTGTGGGGTATTGATGCGAGGCTAGAATTCATGGTTTAACATGTTATATGCCCTACATTTTATGTGCGTTAATGATAAAAATACACTTTTTATGTGCATAATGGAGTCTATTTCATGTGTAGGTGAATTGGAGATGGAAACCGAGCTAAATAGATGCAAATACATAGAAAATACGCTCAAGAGGCGAGGAGGAGTGCACCGGGCTATAGCTGGGCGCCAGAGCTCAAACGCCCGACCCTGCCTGGCGTTAGCCAAGCGTTAGGGCTGAAACGCCTGACCCTGCCTAGCGTTAGCCAGGCGTTAGAGCTGAAACACCTGCCTTATCCTGGCGTTAGCCAGGCGCCAGGGCCCAAACGCCAGGCCCCTGTTCCGGCTCAATTCCGAGTTTTGACTAGTTTAAGTGTTTCCCGGTTGGAATAGAAGTCTCCTACACGTTTAGGGTTGGTCCTAAACATATAAATAGACCCCAAAAAAACACTACTTTAGACAGATTCGGAAGGCATACGAAGGATTCGAAGAGAGAAAACCATTGAAGTGACAAAACATTGATTTTTACATCTTTTATTCATTACTTTGTAGTTCAATTATGCAATTTCTTCTGGGTGTGATTCTTATGAACATGAGTAGCTAAATTCTTTAATCTAGGGTTTTGGTAGAACCCGTTGGGGATGAATTTGTTGTGATATTAACCTCAAAGAGGCGCCCCCGATATATCGGCCAAGGCCATCGCACTCGGGGACTAACATTTCGAACAAGTTCGAAATGTTATCGGAAAACAAGTCCAAGAGACATACCCGAAGGCTACGGCCATATTAAAGACTATGGTCATATAAAAAGACTACGACCTAAATAATGCGGCTCGGAGATGTCCGACTCCCTCCATAAACTAAAGGCCTTCAAATACTTTGAAAAACCAATTAAATAAGGCTATCCTCGGCTAAACAAACAAAAAGGGCTTCGATAAAATCAACCCTCAAATAATTTAAAGGCTTCAATAATATCAACTTTCGAAAAAGCCTCAAGAAGTATTAAATTATCTTAACACAAACGAGTTAAGAGAAAATTGGGCCCCAATCGTTGAACCCTTGAAAAACCTAATGGGTACAAAAAACACATGCTAAGGCATAAAGAAAATTTCTCTAAGTCTTTTAGCTAAAAAAAGGGGAAAATTATAGTCATTTTTAGAGGCCAAATTGGCCCAACTTAAAGAGCCTAAGAGCCGATCTAAAAGAGCCTAAGGGCCAATATAAAAGAGCCTAAGGGCCGATCTAATGAGCCTAAAGGACGATACAATTAGAGTCCGAGACCTCGCTCTCACTCAAGAGTTCGCTTATTACGAGCTTAAACAAACGATTAACTACAGCTCGAAGATTCACATAAAAGGTATAGCGGTGAGCTCGAAAACTTAACAATCATTGATAAAAAACTAAGGGTCTACCCTATCCTATAAAACTATTCGAGCTTGGTTATTTGAGATAACTCATCTGCCAATTCAAAATGAGCCATCCCCGAGACGAGTTCTCAAATGAGTTTCGGACTCGGGGACTTGACTTCGTAACTCGGGGACTTTCCCTCCGAAAAACAAAAAACCTAAGGGTTTATCTCGATCACAAGTTGAAATGAAGCAATAAAAATCTTTCAGCAAGAACAAGTAAACATACAAGGGACATGAAAGAAAAACTCATGAAGGCATCAAAGGAATTTTTTTTCATTATATCATATATATATATATATATATGTATACATACATACAAGGGGTCAGTCGGAGCCTTACAAAAGAAAAAAGAAAATGAAGTTACAATCTAATCAGGATAGCCCCCCTCGAGACCGGCTCACTCCCAAGCGATTTTTCCGGGGGTGACTCCTTCAGAGGCCTCGTCTCCCTCATCCTCAGATCCGCTAACATAGCCTTCATCATCAGAGAGCATGGCTGCAGCCTCATCCTCCAAAGTTTTTGCCTTCTCGATATCAGCAGAGAGGTCAAAACCACAAGCGTGCACCTCTTCTAAAGCATCTCTCCGAGATTGCTGCCTAGCATGAGCAAGAGCACATGATAATCTAATATCAGCTGAAGTAGAGATCTCATGTGCCCGAAGATTGGCGGCATCGGCATCGGCTCGATAAGAGGCCACAAGCGCCTCCGACTCAGCTTTAGCTTTAGCAAGGATGACTTCAACCTCCTCGGTCCTACGGGCTCGAGCTAGACTTTCCTCCTTCGCACTCTGGAGCTGGCGCTCAGCCGAAGTTAACTAGCTCGAAGTGCATCCTTCTCCGAGGCAAGGCGTACCATGTGCTGTCTCTACCCTAGAGTTTCAGCCTTCTTCATCTTGGCCTCTTCTCGAAGCTGCAGCACCAGTTTGCCCTTCTGTTGAAACTGCGAAGCCAAATGATCCATCACCAAATTTGAATTGATATTTTACAAAGTTTCAAGAAATTACGCTACCTTCTCGATGAGCTCAGTGTGATCTTGAGGGGCTCTCGTAAGTTCAGCTCGGATGGTCGCAATTTCCTCCTCCTTTCGAACGTAAAGGAGTTTCAGGTCATCCCTCTCCTTTACGAGTTTTTTAAGCTCGGCTTCACATCGGGTCAGATCCGTTCGAGACTAGAAAGATGCCTCTCGATGAAGCACCAATGTCTGCACATGAAGAAATGAGTTAGTCTTGAAAAGATACGAACTAGATGCGAACATGAGTGAAAAAGGAAAAACACTTACCCGTTTTAAGAGATGATGAGCTTTGTTGAAAACAAGCGACGCATATGACTCGGGATCATCCTCGACCCCGTCAAAGCACTCTCGAAATATGTCGTCCCCCTCATGGGCTAGCTCTGTATTAGGAGTTCTCATAGCCCGAGCGTCTCGAAAAATGAAGGACCGGGCGGAGAATCATCTATATTTATTTTCCCGAGCGAGTCACTCGGGTCACCCTCCTCTCTTCTAAGGGCCTCGAAGCTAGACCCTTCGAGAACACCCGCAGATCTTTCGGCGCAGCAAGGAGTGCCCTTACCGCTCGATGGCTCGAGGAATCTGCTCGGATCTCTCTTCGAGATCCCCTTAATTTGAGACTGAGCCGACTCGTCCACCGTCGGCTCGGCAACCTCGGAAGCTGCAGTGCTTCCGCCCTCAGGAACTATCAAAATGCAGTCATTGTCACCTTGTGCTGCCGCGTCATCCTCCCGAAGTATTTGGGCCACATCGGCAAACAAAGCGACAGTGTCAATCCTCGATTTTTGGGCCTTGCTCTTCCTTGGCTTCGGAGTACCAAAGGACGAGACCCTTCGCCACTTCTTCTCTTTGGGCGGCTGTGGAACCCCCTCTTAACCAGACGGGGATGGCCTCATGGCTACATTCTCTCCGAGGCCTACACAAAAAGACTAAGTTAAAAACCGGTATTCTTACAGAAAAACATCAGCATATGGACAGAGGAACTCACCATGGTTCTTAGCTCCCCATCGACCCTTGGCCAAATCTAGCCAACAGCGCTCGGAGTATGAAAAGGTGGAGGCTAGTTGGAGAACCCAGCCTTCGAGATCCGGGATAGCACCGGGGAACCAAGCAGATGTTGCACCACGAAATGGAACTTAGAACGGGGAAAGAAATCAATCAAACAAGAAATCAAACACCAGCGATGAAAATCGAACTTACGTTTCATATTCCATTCCTCGGGGAATGGCATATTCTCCGCAGGAATCAAATCGGAGGTCCTGATTCGGACGAACCGACCCATCCAGCCCCGATCCTTGTCTTCATCTATGCTCGAGAATAATATTTTCGTAGCTCGGTGCTGGAGCTTTATTAAACCACCTCGGTAGAGCCGAGGACTGTACATCCTGATTAGATGGACGAGGGTGAAAGACATCCCCTCGACTTTGCTCGAAAAGAATCTGAGCAGGATCACGATGCGCCAAAACGAAGGGTGGACTTGCCCAAGTGTTACTCGATATTGGCGGCAAAAGTCGATTATGACCGGGTCCACGGGCCCCAATGTGAAAGGGCAAGTGTAAACACTCAGAAACCCTTTCACATAAGTGGTGATTTCCTCCTCGGGCGAAGTAACCACCACTTCTTTGTTACTCTAATTGCAGTCCTTTTTCACTTGCTCGAGATTGCCCTCAGATATCAAACAAATATAGCGGGACATGGGCTTGCATCGGCTGGGAACTGAAGGGGGCCTGTCCACCTTGAACTCAGAAGTTAGTTCACACGGCCCAGGAACACTCTCCTCTACGCATGGCTCCACCGGCGTCTTGTCGCCGGCCGGCTTCGAAGAGGAGGCTCTTTCCTTTTGCGGCACTGTTTTGGAGGTCTTAGCCATGGATATAAGTGAGAAAGGAAGAAAGTAGGGGCAAGATTGGCGGAGATATGAAGAAGGCAAGGAAAGCTTGAATGTTGAAAGATTTAATCAAAGCAAAGGTGAAGTTTAAAGCAAAGTAAAATTTGAAATCAATTGGAAATGTGGTATTTGTAGACTTAAAACGACGGTTCGGTATCACTAGTGGTTAACCGGCGACTGACAAACATTGATGGTTCTTGGGAAGTGAACCAATGGGACGTTCCGGTCACATCCATCGGTTACGTCACGGAGGCGACGTCATCGAGAAATCGAAGCTTAAATTGTTTCTTATCATTTCATTCCAAGAAACGCGGGGACTATCTGTATATGGTAAAAATCGAGGGTACCCGATTTTATGAGCTCGCGGGTATGCCTCGATAGTGAACCTATATCAAAGCAAGTCCGAGCTCGAGGAACGAGAAGACCGAGGGATCGAGATCAGGCTGGATCAACGTCGTAGTAACATAATCACGAGATATCCGTAATCGACCACCAATCCCGGCGAGAATCTCGGAACCGGTAGAACCATTAACGGTTAATGATATCAATCGTGTATTTTACTTTCGAAATTAGAGTCATACCTTATTTAGGATTCCTTTAATATATAAAGAGGAATCCTATTCATTTGTAAAAAAAGATTTTATCATTATTATCATCATACGCACTCACCACTTACGCCATTACTGAGAAATACGAAGCATTTCGCTCTTTTATTCGCTCTTAACTCTTTATAGTTCTTATTGTTCATATTATTATTGCTGCTCTTGGCACTTGATCTCGAGTTTAATTCCGATCGGGGTCAATAACTTGCTACTACACCAGTTTGATCCATTTTAATTATTTAATTCCTTTATTTATTTAGCTATTTATCAAACATTGAATTAAATCATATATCTTTATAATTACATTACAAGTTTAATTGTTACTCGTATTTCGAGGTAAACATCCTGATAGTTAAACTTACTAAGATAAAAGAAATGCTCAGTTTTTTATAAATTTGAAGGACCAAAATTACTTGGGAGTTATTTAAAAGATTCTTATTTCGAACATAAGAGATTATTATTTTGTCATTTTCTCAAATAAATGCACATCTAATATGTAAGGATAATAAAAAGAAAAAATATGTAATTGGATACTGTATAGGGTAAAATTTGGAAAATGTCGGTAACATATGGCATCTACCCGTACATGTTGGTCACAAGATAATCTCAGCCGTTGATCTCCCGTCTCGTGGTTCGCTCCGTCTTGACCCGTTTCTTAAATGGGTAAAAATGCTGTAACCGAAGTTACACGAACTCCAATATTTTATTTTCACCTACTGCTGAGTTAAGCTCCCAGTCTGAATTTCACCCTCCGGCGAAATCTCCGATCAGTTTAGCCGCAGCTAAAGGCCAGCTTTCGTTTCTCTCTCCCGCCGGTAAAATTTGTACGTGCACAATTAATTTTCTAAATTTTCATGCACTTGAACATGAAAACATAGAATCAATTTGACGCTGTTGGTTAATGCCTATGTATATATCAAAATTGAAGTGGTGGAAAATTTAGGCGTTTGTATTTTACTTGATTATGCGCTTCGTTGTTGAACATTGGCGAATTAAGTACTTAATTACTGCCTGTTTCAAGTTAAATTGTACACTGCCTCCCAGTAGCTCTTTAACCTTGAACTGTTTTTTTTTTTGAGGGGGGTTGAAATGTTACTTGTTTGGAATTAGTTTGGACTAGAATAATTAGTCCACCTAATACTTATAGTAATTGAGATATTAATATAAACAAAGAAACACTAGGTGATTTCCTTCCATCTTCCTAAGCCTTTGCTTACCTCTGCTGGTGGGAGATAGCACGTACCTGGTGGAATAGTCGAGGTGCGCATAAGCTGGTTTCCATGACTGTCATAAAAAAGAAAAAGAATATACGAGTGGAGAAGAAAAAGGTTTTTTGGAGTATTAAATAAATGATGAAGACGATTGCACCGGCTTGATATTTTGGTATTATTATTATTATTATTATTGTTGTTGTTTTTATGACGGCAGTGTCTGGCCCAACTTGCGTGCATTGCCACGTAAAAAAGCTTTAGGATTTTCAATAGAGGATGTAACCAAAACTTAAAAAGTAAAACTTTCTTTGTAACTACTATTTGGGTTTTTATTACTTGACCCATACAAGATGAAAGTCTCAGCAAATGATTATCAGACGGGAGTCCACCTATCAAAGTGTTTGGTCTGCTACTTCATTGCATGTTACTACCTTTCAAACTCTCTGCCCATTTGATACTTTGTAAAAAGAAAGACACTGCCCAAAGCTTTCCAATCTGGGATGCAGCATTTTCTTAGAGTACAACAAGGACTATGCCTCAATCCTATGTAAGCTGAGCTCTGCTATATGAATACTCAGCATTTGATTCGAATGACTCAGTTGTTTTTGGCTGCAGGATTGTTCGCTCTTTCTTTACCCTTGAGTATCATTTATTCTATTTTACCTGCAAAAGGCTCAAGGAAAGCACAGTTTTATGCTTTTGTTGCGGCACATAAGAGACAATTGTCTAACTTTGCTCCCTCCAGTTTCACATTAAAATGGTATACATATGAACATTTAAGGTGTATGGTGCTATTCCATTGCTTGTGTTCTTAATCATTCTTTGTTTTATTCTAGTGTGAGTTACCAGAATATTCAGATAGTGAAAATTCTTCGAAGCCCGAAGGTGTGAGTGGAATCATGCCTAAAGTTGAAGATCCATATTGTGAATTTCCATCTCTATACACATATACAAGGCCTACAGGGGTAAGGAAAGAAATAATGCATTCAGCTGATTTTTCCTCCTTGGTAATATTTTTGTTGCAATGTTTTATTCGAAGTCGACGCATATGCTGCCTTGGTAATATTGTTTAGCATCAGGTGTTAGCATTAATATTCATCACCTCTGTAATCATCTTATTTTTTATGCTAATGCATCTGTAGGACAATATTGCAAGCTCATCAGGCAGCAGTGTGAGATCATCTCTTCTGGCTATGGGTTTCAATGCATCACTTGTTGACAAAGCAATTGAGGAAAATGGTATGTGGTGGAAAACTAACTTCTGCTTTAATCTATTGTGAGATTGTGTTGGCAAGTTGTTTTGCTACTAAGTTTTTGAGAAAGAATACCAAGGCTACCACCTTAAAGTAAAGAAAAAAGTAAAGAATACCAAGGGTTCCAACTCATAAATTTTCTTAAGAGTTTGGTTGTTATTACAGTTGAGTAACGTAAGAAGGGATATTTTCTTTTCAATCTAGGTGAAGACAACATTGACTTGCTACTGGAGACTCTTGTTGCAAATTCTGTAAGTAACTATTTCTAATGTGTGGTACTTCTGTTTTTTCTTTGATGCTGCTCCTTTCTTGCGTTAAATAATGTGTTGATGCAACATGTTACTCCTCTTTGTCTAACTGTCAAGCACCCTCACGACCTTTTTACTTCTTTCAATGTAAAACTTCTTATCGTAAAAGTTTTCTATTTGATGTTTATTTTCAGAGAAAAGAATGAATGATAATGTAGTCTATCAAAGAAGTTGGACATATAAAACTTCTATTTCTAGGGTCCTCAGTGTCTGGTTAGGTAGCTATTAAGTGCCCCTCTACAGATATTTACTTGTGGTACTAATACACTGAGTAGTACTTTTGCAAAATGTCGGTATACTTTCTGTGTCTTAAATAATTTACTATGCTATTCATCTTTTTCTTTTTCAAATCATAAGCAGAAATATAGAATATGCTGGTCTATCTCCTTAATCGAGTGTCTATCTTCCCCTTTTAATTTTCCCCAAAATGCTGTGCATTCATTAAAAGGTCAGACATATATACACTATAAAGGTTACAAGGGGCTACTTTTGGTCTTCTCAGTTTGTTCTTTAAAAACAAAAAGAAGTATTTATAACAATAAAAAAACAAAAAATAGAAAGGTATTTCTCTGATCCCACATGTTCAACTATGTTGCTCGGACTCTCCGAAAATGCTGCCGCACCCGTGTCGGGTCCTCCAAAAATGCACTAAATTTGGAGGATCCGACACGCACCCAACAACATTTTGGAAGAGTCCGAGTAACATAGATGTTCACCAAGCAAATAAATGATTCTCTTCATTTTTTTCTCTTAGAAACACCAATGAAGTCAAATTTAGCTTTGCTCCTGCTATTTTCTTTAATATTTATGCTTTCAAGTTCTTTGCTTTTTGGTATTATTTTATGATACATTTAAAATTTATGATGACGAATAAGAGGACTTAAAAGTAAAATCATCTGTGGTTACTGATTTTTTGCTTCCAGTTATGGCACATTTGGGTCCTTCCAGGAGGGCCTTTATACCATTTCTTCTCACGTTTTCATAGGACAGCTTCTGCTTCAAATAGTAGGTTAATTTTCTTGAGTTTCTTTGATTTTCCTCTGTTCAAGTTTATTTCCTCTTAGGTTTGATATTAGAAACAAAGTAGATTTGTTGCATTCAATGAAAATATAGTGCACTTCACAAATTGTGCTAATGATGGATGCAGAACATTGTGCCGCTCATTTGTAGATTATTCCTTATGCCATCATTTGTATAATGATCATCAGAATAACCAGAACTAATTGTTGTTAATGTGTTTTAATAGGATCCTCCTAGAGCAGAATCGTCAGATTCTCTGGATAGCTTGTTTGGTGATGATGAGGACACAAACAGTTCTGCCAAGTATGACAGAGATGTACATATAAAAGAGGTAAAGTAATATGGTTCTACGTGATGTGAGTTACGTGCTTCCGTGAATGTTGGTTACTACTTACTAGGTTATAAGAATTAACCAGTAAACTTTCTAATACAATTGTGGAGTTTGGTTCGGATAAATGGATAGTCCTCTTGACATGGATGCTTATATTCCAAGAGGTTCACAGCTTAAAAGTAATTAGGTTGGAAAAATTGTTGAAGGTACACTATGTTAACTTCTAATTTGTAAATATACATAGAAGAAAACCAAATGCTTGAGCAAACAAAAATGTCGAAGAGATCTTGACATTTTCTAAGATATTTTTCTCCCATGTAGCATGGGTATGGATATTAGTATGATGTGAAGACCCACTTAGAAAATTATGGGACATGGTTATCAGACACTACATTATTTTTATGTGTATAATTCTTTATGTAGCTTAAGTCTGCCACGTTTTTTGATGAGAAATCAATGAATTATAATTCAAGTCATTGTCTGATAATAAATGCTCTTGTAAGTTCGGGAAAGAAGAGATGTTAGGAATGAATTGCTTCATTATTCCCTCAAGCATGTTTGGGGTTTAAATAGTGTTTCTTAGTAATCCCAAAATGTAAAGGAAAGTAATTTTAAAAAGGAAAGAAAAGTAATTCCTATTTCTAATCACAGAATTATAAGGATTTTAAACCTTTTCTATATTTACAAGGAACGCGCTCGTGCCTATTAAGAATTTTCTAATTCTTTACCCTCCCCTTCAAGTTGCAGCATATGTTGGTATACTTCTAACTTGCTACAAATATACTCTATTCTGTTGCAACGAAGTGACTTTGAAATAATATATGTTAACTGATCATTCCGGTTGCCAAAAAACCTGCCGCAATGCACCCTGGCTCAATCTTTTGTCGAGAGAAATGACAATTTACTTCTATATGCTTCATTTTCTCAGGAAACACTTGGTTTAAAACAGCGTATCAGCTTGATTGTCACAAATCAATTGCATTGGTGCATCTCCTCCACATCTAACTTTTTAAGAGGTTGCTTTAGACGTATAAGCCCACACGTAGACAAAGCCATTGCTCGATATTCTGCCTCTGCTCTTGATCTAGCTACTACCTCTTTCTTTTTTCTTGCCCAAGATATTAGATTTCCTCCGATTAGGAAGTACCCTGAAGTGGATCTTATGTCCGAAGGAGATCCTTCCCAGTTTGCATCGGAGTATCCAATATTATTTGCATGTCCACTATCCTCGTACAATAGACCATGTCCAGGTGAACCTTTGATATACTTTAAAATGTGAATCAATCACTGTATCTAATGACTCTCACAAGGAGCTTGGAAAAACTGGCTAGCAAAATTGGTAGCAAATGAGTGTTTGTTCGTTTGATCATAAGATATTTGAGCTTGCCAACCAATCTTCGATAACGATCAGGATCTGTCAAGGGCTGCTGCCCATGTCCATGAAGAAGCTGAACATTCGGGTCCACAAGAGTATCAATATGTTAGCAACTCAATATGCCTGTGTCTTCCAATATGTCCAAAGTATACTTCCTTTGTCAAATGACAATTCCACTGCAAGATCGTACCACCTCAATGCTTAGGAATAGGAAGTATCGTGGTTTCTCCATATCTTTGTTTTGAAAGTAACTGACAAGATGCTGCTTAAGTTGAGTAATGCCTTCATGATATTCGCCTGCTAAAACAATGTTATCAACGTAAACGACCAATAATATGTGTTTATTGTTATGAGGATGTTTATAAAATACAGAGTGATGAGCTTCACTCTGAAGCATGAAGCACGCCAAATTGTTGGACAATAGCGCTAAAGCAATCAAATCATACCCTTGGTGATTGCTTCAGTCCATCCAGAGGTCAGCGTAGTCGACACACTAACCCTGACTCTCCCTGAGCAACAAACTCCGGAGGGTGCTCCATGTAGAACTCCTCAGCGAGTTCGGCATGAAGAAATCATTTTTGATATCCAACTGATACCAATGAAACATGGCCCGCCTTGGAGATATGAAGGCAAACATATGCAATTTTTGCCACTGAAAGAAGCAATGAAAGAAAAAGTCTGTTTCTTTATTCAAAACCATTTTTTTGAATGAAGTTATATTGCTCCACTAAAAAAGATTATGGTATATTAGTGGTTGGTCTTTCTCAACGTGGTGTATAGAACAGGAAGCCTTTTGGTACAATAATGGGCTGTTCACTTTAATGATAAATTGGTCATTGCTAATGAATATCGTTCCAATATCAATGTGTACCCCAACTTTTCACACTGATGCATATTGCTACTTCATATTAGATGTAGAATAATCTATGTACTTCACGCTCATGCATATTGCTTTTCAGTCTGTATGCCATTTGTAGGAATAAAATCCTATGCAATGAAAACTGTGGGTAATATGCTTTCAAGCTCTTAGCCTATGTGTTTTTAGATAATATTAAAATTAAGAAAGATAAAGAGGATATGCGGCTTGGGTTGTCTCCATCTTTTTCTATTGCAGGAGCCTGATCCTTGTGGTGGAGTTCATGATGACAAGAGAGCATCTTTATTAGCAATGAGTTTCTCTTTGGACGAAGTCGAATTTGCAATTGGTAAACTTGGTATGTGAAATAGCTGTAGCTTTTTGTGTATTTCAAAAATGTTCTAGGATTTTTCTTGTGGTATTATGGTTCTTCTCATCTCTTAAGCAGAATCCTCCTAATCATGCTATCTTCGTTGCTGTTTCTTTTTGCTTTAAATAGGCAATCATTTAAACTAAGTACTCCTCATGCTGCATGCAGGTGAAGCTGCTCCTGTCAACGAACTAGTGAATGTAATATTTGCTGCTCGAATAGCTCAGAATTGTAAAAAAGATAACGGTGATGATTCTGTTGTTGAGATTAAAGAATGGATCAAGGTTAGTGATTTATGTGAACTCTTTTTTGAGCCTTTGGTAGGCGAAAAAACCGTGAAACATAAGAAGAGTACCAGAAGGGTGGACAGGCTAATATGCTGAAGTTACATTAACTGGACAGATCACCCAATCTAGCTGTAGATCTACCAAAGAGATGTCATATAGCTCACTGTACGGAAAAGTGATCCTTTGAATCAACTGTCCTTAAAATTTTGTTATAGGAGGCTCTTTGTCATATACCTGGAGCAAAGATCACACTTGCAAATATTAAATTGCTCATGTAACTGTTTTATACTCCTTTCCTTCTTTCTGACTTGAGTGTAATTTTAAGAATGGAATATTTTCTATAACTAACCTGCTTCATAATGAGCCTAAATGTCTTATTTGCTACCATTGATCAAGAGGCATGTGCTATTAATATCACCTTTGTTGTCTAGGAATGCAGCACCGAGGCTATGTTTAAGATCATGGAGAAGACATTAAAATTGCTTGAAATGGGTTTCTCTGAGAATGAAGTATCTGCCGTTATTGAGAAGTATGGTGAGCAAATTACATCTTTGCTAGTGTCTATTCCACCGGTAACTATTTGCCTCTTGAAATCGCAGTGTTTCTACTGCAGCCTTTCTTATTTGGTAAATTATTTCCTTACTGTCTTTAAGCTCTCTTTTTCAGCCAGGGTTTTAAACAGATGCTTCATTTATCTGCCTTTTAGGTTCTGAAGTTCCTCTTGAAGAGCTCGCAAATTCAATTATAGATCCTACTAGTGGAAGAATGGACAGGGTAATGTCTCCTTTTTTCTTTTCGTAGTGCCATAAAACTCACAATTTTGGTACTTTCTTATTTGTTGATCAGATAGCTTGCTTTAATTAGTTTGGGACCAAAAATAGGACAACGACGGAGCGAAGAAGTTTCAAGCAATTGCGACAACCATCTTTGCTCATCAAAGATGTCAACTATTGACATGCTCTGGTCCTTTTTCTCTACTGTGATTCCTGATGCTTAAAGTTGTGAAGACAGTAGTACAACTAGATTAATTTAGACAAACTATTGTATTTTTTCAAATGACGTGTAGATGTTCTTCTCCTATTTTTGTATGATACTTTTTGTTTTATCTGAGATCTTATTTCCTTATAGAGCGCTTCCGTTTGAGAATACTGTCTAACTTTATTTTGTTTTATTACTTGTTTGCAGCATCTCTTAAACTCGCTCGGCAGAATTGGTTCAATTGGATTTCATCCACTAGCTGTTAAGAAAGAGGAATATGATATGGATACCTCTGAATCTAGAGACCTTAACCTACTGGAAAAGCTTAAAGGGAAACGGCCAAAGGAGAACTATATTAATGAGATAGGCACTTTAAAAAGACCGAAACCAGAGTTTGATGAAGCCATTAGCAGTTCTCTTGGCCCTGCATGGCAAGAAATGACCACTAGAAACTTAGGGCCATTCAACACCACGAGGACTCCGGTTTCTCGAAGAGCAATTCACCAAAGATCAAGAGTGCTGGATTGCCAAGAGACACCGAAATTGTCTATGCCCAAATCATGCAGGACCCTCGATAAGGAAGCGGCTAAAGCTCCCTATTTCTTTTATGGGAATGTAATGAACTTATTTCATGACTCTTGGGTAAGAATCTCTCAGTTTTTGCATGCCATTGAGCCAGAATTTGTTAATACTCAACTTTTCTCAGCCCTGAGTCGTAAAGAAGGTTATGTACATAATCTTCCTACTGAAAAGCGATTTCACATTGTTCCAAAACCACCAATGACGATTCAAGAAATAGTTCCTAATAGCAAAAAATGGTGGCCATCATGGGATACGAGACAACACTTGAGCTGCATCAATTCTGAGACTTCTTGTATATCTCAGCTTTGTGATAGGCTTGAAAGAACAGTAAGTGATTCCCAGGGGTTTCCTGCAGTTGACAGACAGAGAGATATCCTCCACCAGTGCCAGATATTGAATCTAGTCTGGGTTGGTCGCTACAAATTGGCACCTGTAGGGCCAGAACAAATAGAACGCATTCTTGGCTACCCAGAAAATCACACTCGAAATGCTGGGTTTAGCCTGATGGAAAGACTTCTATCGCTGAAACATTGCTTTCAGATAGATACATTGGCTTATCACCTCTCTGTATTGAAGTCTCTGTACCCTGGAGGATTGACAGTTTTGTCAATCTTTACTGGAACTGGTGGAGCTGAAATTGCATTGCATCGCCTTGGAATTCGCTTAAAAGTTGTTGTCTCCGTAGAGGGTTCTGAGAAAAACCGGAGAATTGTCAAGCAATGGTGGAGTAGTTCGGGACAAACAGGAGAACTTGTGCAGATTGAAGACATTCAGAAGTTGACCAGTAACAAGGTAGAAGTCTTGATAAAGAAGTTTGGTGGTTTTGATTTCATCATATGCCAGAGTCCATGTACATACTCTTCTAAAGGTAATTTATTTGCAGATACTGATAGTCATGCAAGTTTAGATTTCATGTTGTTTCACGAGTTTGTGCGTGTCCTGCAACGTGTAAGAAATGCAATGGGGCGAAACTAACAAGTTCCTTAGCTTTATTGTGTAGGGACAATTGACTGAACTTAATAGTATGTTGTCCTAGTTTATGACTCCAAAGTTGTTCTAATATATGAAGCTTAAGTGGAGAAGGGTTGCCTATTACATTATTTAGTTTTCAGATTATCTATTTTAGTAATTGTCGTGCATGGAGGTCACGGGTTTGAGCCGTGAAAATAGCCTCTTGCAGAAATGCAGGGTAAGGCTAAACCCTTGTGGTCCGGCCCTTCCCCGGACTCGCGCATAGCGGAAGCTTAGTGCACCCGACTGCCCAGTAGTTGTCGTGCACGTTATTCTATTGCATTCATGGATTTCTTCAACTGAGTTGACAAAGGCGATTCTTGAGAAGAGACATTTGTATTGTCCTCTTGAGGAGACATCTTTATAACGCCTTTGTTTAGGCCGTGCACCAATCGATTCCCTCCTCAATGGTAAACATTTTTTTTTTTGTAAGAGGGGAAACCCACAACCGCTACAACCTCTGCCACAACTTCTACCCTTTTGGGTGAGCACTCTGTGGTGAGCATTTTGTGTGTACTGGGTAAACCTCCCCCTGTGTATTAGCTTGCAAACCACACAGGGGATGTAAACTGCACTAGGCAAGCGCGTGGGACAGGCTCAACCCAGAAGGCATTGAGGGGAGAATCGATCACAAGTCATCCGTATGGATAACCACCCTCCAAACCAATCGGACAATCGACGTGATGTATTAACTGTGCATTATGGTAAATTAATTGGGTTTGCATGTAGAATTGCAATTTTAGATAGCGCTTAAGTAAATATGTAATGATAGTGTAAAGATTTTCTTATAATATCAGTACATTTCGATCTATTATAGAATATTGTTTTTCATTATTGTAAGGTTATTAATTAATGTTTGTATTAGTTGCTTTTTAAGTGATACGATGGCATGATTTTTTTTTTATTTCGTCATTGCACAAAACTTATATTTCTTTTTAAGGTAAAGTGTGTCTTCCCTATGATACAATCAAACCCTTCTATAAGACTGTAAAAGTCATTCTCTATAAAAATGCTTTGTTGTAACGGTCAAATTTTCGTTGGCCAATTTTTCATGTTATGTTATAATATACGGAACGGAAATGGTTTATCTATGCCATCCGTTAAAAGGTCGGCCTATTCATGTCACTAACGTTATACTTTTGGTTTATTCATGCTACTAACCTTATAGTTTTGGCCTATTTATGCCATTGTTCACTAACAGTTCAATTTTCTGATTTTTAAATAATAAAAAATAATTTTTCAACCCCACATTTGCCACATGTTTTTATATTACTGGTTTTTCTTTACTTGACCCTATATTTCTTTTAACCCTGATTATGTATAATTAATCATGCCCAACCCTATAAAATCCAACCATCTTTTAACCCAACCCTAATTCCTTGTCACGGCTCAAAATTCAACTAGTCGTGATGACATTTAATCTAACCCGCTAGGTAAGCCAATTAACAACTATCCAATTTAATAAGATTTTTTTTTAGATAAGTAAATGATAAAATAACTTAAACTTAATACATTTTTCAAGAACTGGTAGTACAAATCATGAGTTTCTAAGATTTAGAATTTTACAAAATGAATTGAAATAAACACAACATCGATTTCAAATAAATACAAAACATTGTAAAAATCATTGTTTAGTTTGAAATCGAATCAGTGAATTTTTATAAATCAAACTGAACAGTGATTTTGAGTCGTGACAAGGAATTAAGGGTTGGGTTAAAAGATGGTTGGATATCGGATTGGACATGGTTAATTATACATAATCATGGTTAAAAGAAATGTAGGATCAAGTAAAGAAGAACCATTAATATAAAGACACGTGGCAAATGTGGGGTTGAAATTAATTTTTATTATTTAAAAACCAAAAAATTGAACTGTTAGTGAACAATGGCATAAATAGGCCAAAACTATAAGGTTAGTGGCATGAATAGACTAAAAGTATAACGTTAGTGGCATGGATAGGTCGACCTTTTAACGGATGACATAGGTAGGTCATTTTCGTTAGTTGAGTGGTATTTTTAGGCCTTTTCCGCATAATATATGCACATATTTTATAACAATACTTTGCTATAACGGTCAAATTCTTTTTGGAACCATTTCCATGTTAAGTAACAATATATTTTCTCTATAGCATTACTTCGTTACGGTAGCTAAAAATATTTGGAACAAACAACGATGTTAACCAGATCCATTGTGGTAATTAGAATGATACCACCATTCAACTAGGTTTAGCCACTATCTCTATTATGTTGATGAGTTGAAAAAGCTTCTCCTTGGACAAATAGGAAATTGTGAATCAAAATTGTGAACTCAAATGCGAATTTAGAAAATTTCACGAGCTTTTTTCTTCCATATCTTTAATTATAACAAGAAGCATACAATCAATACTATTATGATAGGAAGCCTTATATATTACTAATTCTTTTAGGATTTGGAGAAACAGAAATATAAGAATTTCTTATATAACTAATTCTTTTTGAATTTTGAGACCTAATTCGCTTTTTTATAAGGATATGACCAAGGCAAAAGGAACTCTATATAATAAGGGTTTTTCCAACGTCAAAGAACAACAATTATTAGAACATACTTACCCACACAAGTTTATCACCACAATTACTTAGAGAGAATATGAATATGATCAAAGTTGGGCCAGTTGGAGGTTATGGTGAATGCAAAATGTCAACTATTTGGGGTATATGTGAAGACAGAAGGCGATGACCTAGAAAGATCCTCAAGTAAAGCGTTGAAAAGGACGAAGACAGAAAGTCATGACCTAGAAAGATGTTCAAATAAAGCGTTGAAAATGACGAAAATCTATTAACTCATCAAGATACTTTAATTTCATCTTCTATAAACTATTTTCTTCTTTTTTTTCAATTTTTTTTTTTGAAAACAATGTTTGGTTATCAAAATCTTATAATTTTTTCAATCTCACTTGAAAATGTATTTTCAAATTTGAAATATTGGTGAGACCCAAATTTCAATTGAAAGTAGGAAGGTTACTAGTTTTAATTGCAAAATATGTTCGAAAAAAGAGATCCAAATATGTTACAAAAATTTACTTAATCGATTGCAAGGTCTTATACATTAGTTATAATATATTCGTAATGTCATTAACCAAATATAAAGAAGAATAGAGATTTTATTTTGATCTCCCTGCAACAATCTTGCTAAATTTAGTTATTATCATCATCTTCCAATCAACACAATCATTAAAAAGTTACATCAAAATTTTCAATATTAATTTATATATAAAATAAGAAGATAAGAAAGTAATTAAAAATTGGTTAGTTTAAAAATAAAATAAAATGTAGTGATGATACTCTAGTGGACTAATATCTAGTGAAGGCTTTTTTGACTTTTCAATACTACACTACCTTTTTTCTTATTCTTGGAAAAGTTTTGTAGGAAAAGAAAATAGTGCTCTTAAATATTAGGCATACTAACAAAAACTTGCAGGAATCATAGAAATCTAAACTACATTAAGTATTTTAAAAAAATTCGAATTATATTCAATAAGGAAAAAATATATCTATATAAGTAAAATCCTACACGATATTAAATTCTTAAACATTAAGAACTATTACATAGTTTATATTAGGAAGGGTAATTATTAGTTTAAAAGTTTTAAATATTAAAATAATAATTAAATGACAATTTCATACGATGTGAGCTCTACGTGCGTTGCACGTATTTTTTCGTCTATCAATAAAAAGTGTATATAGTCTAGAATAAGAATGAACTATGTGTGATAACAATTGACATCAAGATGAATGTAACATTTTTTTTTTATTGATGAAATAGTTTGTCACGACCCAATTTCGGAGTCGTGATGGCGTATGTCGTGGAACCAGGCAAGCCTCCCTTTTTAACTAAGCTAAATTCAATTTTCAGTAAAAATGCGATTTTTAAACGAATTTATTAATAATACTAAGAATCTGAAGTTTAAAACAATATTTGAAAAACTAAATTTAAACCTACAACCCCCGATCCGGTGTCACTGAGTCACGAGCTGCTATATATAAAAAAAAATAAAGAATGAAAAAATAGACAACATAGTCTCAAAATAAGTGCAATAGGTGGAATAAGGAAGAGACGACGAAGTCGCGATCGCCAGCTGCTACCTCGACAAAACCTATGGAAACGCTAACCGCTGTTCAATATCCACTACCGGGTCCCAGTGTACCTGGATCTGCACACAAAGTGCAGGGGGTAACGTGAGTACACCAACTCAGAAGTAACGAACCCAAACTATGGGCTGAGAGGATGTGACGGACTAAACCTCAATAATTAAATCATCAACGTACAAAATTTAGGCATGTTCACAGTTTATCAGAAAATAACAACAGAATATGCTAGATATACCTCCATATGTTCTACATGCCAATATGTCACAGTGTGAAAATGTAAATAGTGCTCACAACACTCCCACAGAAGTCCACTCAGTACTATATATGGCTCTCAGGCCCAGGGAAGTTCCATCCCGGAATATGCATAAACACCGGTGACCGTAGTCACTCCTTACTGAGGAAAAAGGCCAGTCCAGCCCCCACGGAGAAAGTCCATCTCCGGAATACAACACTCGGACAAGATCCATGTCCAGGGAAAATCCATCCCTCACATAACATCCACTTCGGACACGATCCATGCCCAGGGAAAATCCATCCCTCACATAACATCAGCTTCGGACAAGATCCATGTCCAGGGAAAATCCATCTCTCACATAACATCAGCTTCGGACAAGATCCATGTCCAGGAAAGATCAATCCCTCATCATTAATGCGCTCACTAGATGTGTAAAGACTCCGGAGGGGCCCTAGTGGCCCAAGCGCCATATCAAGCCAACAAAGGCATGATTTAATATCGTTGCGGTATGCAGTCCGATCTCATAACTGTCTCAATAACAGGCTCTCGGCCTCACTCAGTCATTACTCTTCAGTCTCACTCACATGGATCACATATGCCTCCATCATCCCGACACAATGACAAGTATGCATATAATTAACAATACTGAGACTGAGATATGAAGTGGTATGCTATAACATGACTGAGTATATGGAATCAAATAATCACAAAATGAGATAGTAATATACGACCACTCGGGTCTCAGCATTTTCGGCGTGAAGCCTAGCATTTATACTTAACATGATTTCTAACAGGTTCACAATTACCACATTAACAGAAGCACAGTTATCATCAGGAAATAATCACTAAGCGGTGCCATGGGATAAGCTAGGCCAGAAATACTCGGTGCACGCCCGCACGCCCGTCACTTGGCATGTGCGTCACCTCAACAATAGTCATAAATCATTTAGCTCGGGGTTTCGAACCCTCAGAACCAAGTTTGGAAACGTTACTTACCTCAAAACCGGCTAAACTACTAATCTGCAGTGCCTTTGCCTCTAAATCCTGCCTCTGAGTGCTCCAAATCTACCAAGTTCATATTTTTATCATCAAATTATGCTTAAGGAATGAATCCCAATTGAAAAGTACCAAGTTTAGCTCAAAACCCGACTCCCGGTCCTGCATCCCGAAACTCAGAAATTTTTATACAAAACTGTTATTCATCATCTCACGAGTCCGTACATATAAAGAACACTAAAATCGGAGTTCGTTTGACCCCTTAAATTAATCCCTAAAGATCTCATAATCTCAAGCCCTAAACCCACATTTTTCTACTGATTTTCGTGAATTTAACACTGATATTATGTTTTATAATCATCCATAAATGAGTTTTAAGGTCCAAAACACTTACCTCTATGAAGAACAATGATTTCCCTCTTCAAAAGTCGCCCCCAAAGCTCTTTGTCCGTACAAAAATGGTGTAAAAAGGGTTTAAGTCGCGGAGGGTTTATTTATATACTGCCTAGTGATTTATTCACTGCGATTGGAAGTCCTCACGCGATCGTAAAGAACAAAATTCCCTGGCCCCCACTTTACTCATTGCAATCGCGGGATAAGCCACGCGAACGCGCTTCACAACAGCTCAACCCCACACGACCGCAACCAGACGCACGCGATCGCGAAGACCAATTGACCTCACCCCCACGCGCATGTCATGACCCTACGCGATCACGACCTAACCCACGCGATCGCACTTCACCTTCTTTCAAACCTACACGATCGCACCCTGATTCACGCGATCACGATGCACAAAATTTGCCTGGCCCTTAGAGTGTTCTACGCGATCGCAACCCTTTCCATGCGATCGCGATGCACAGATCCCTGCTGCACAAAAACCAGAAAACCAGCAATTCTCTAAGTCCAAAAATGCTCGTTAACCACCCGAAATCAATCCCGAGCCCCTTGGGACCCCAACCAAAGTTACCAACACATCATAATTGATTATTCAAACTTAGTTGCACTCTCGAAATACTAAAAATAACATCAAAACACCAAAATCACACTGGATTCAAGCCTAAGAACTTTGAAATTTCTAAAATCCACCAACGATGCCGAAACTATCCAAAACAACTCCGATTGACCTGAAATTTTGCAGACGTATCCAAAATGACATTATGAACCTGTTCCAACTGTCGGAAATCAATTCCGACCCTAATACTCTAATTTCTACTGCCGACCGAAAATTGTCAAAAACTAACTTTCGCCAATTCAAGCCTAATTCTACACCGGACATCACAAAAATATTCCGAACACACTCCTAAGTCCCAAATCACCTAATGAAGATATCCGAGCCATAAAATCTGCATTCCGAGGTTGTTTACCAATAAGCCAGCCCCCAGTTGACTTTTTCCATTTTAAGGCTATTTTTAAGACTAAATGGCTAAATTCTCACCATAACCATTCCGATTCCGAGCCTACTAACACTAACACATAAAGAACAGTATAACCAACCTATGACAAGTCAATAACAATAATTTTTAATGCAAGTTCTACGTAACGACCGACCGGGTCGTTACATTCTCCCCCACTTAAACATACGTTCGTCCTAGAACGTGCCTAGAGTTGTTCCAACACCACCAAAAATAGTTGTGTAACCTTCCATGCACATATTCGGAGGTGATACCACATCACTCTACCCCATATAGGTCTAATAGCACAACACAATTGAAATTTCATCCAATCTTGACCCATAAACCTTAGAACTACATTTTCACTTCTGAATCAATTTACAAGATCAAAATCCCACAACTATAAACTGAACAAGTCTGAGCACACTGTAACAAGTCATATCCGTAATCCAAGATGAAATACCATGATCCACTACATGACTCAAGCACTCGTGGCGATAACTCCTAATCACAATAGTTGCTTATAACAACCCAATACCGGTAAATAACCTCTTTCGAGCCACAAGCAACTACGTACCCAACTAGCCAAGAACTTACATTTGATCCCATCTAGAATCAAAATCACTATACCTCTCATGCTACTCACGCCAGTAGAAAATACACATCTCTAACCGTGGTAGAAACCATCAGGAACTATTCGAATCCCACTTGTACAACACCCAACCGTAAGAACCNTCCAGAATTTTTTCCATTACTCGAGTCATTCTCAACTCCACCTCTGCAGGTCATAACTGATCCACCAGTATACCCCAAACTGAAACCAATACAGCACATCATCGGGCAACCAACTAATCATTAGCAGACTCCCCCACTTGGCTCAAATCCATAGATAAAAACAATCAGTAACTCACAATGCCCATACGCTATCACTGCCACAATACCGCAGTGGGATTCCACTAAATACTTCATAAGCTCATACATAACTCAAACCATTAAAAATCCCAAACCATGGAAGTCACAAGCCATCGATGCACGACTGATATCGAGCGCTCACGTGCACGTTTGAATACATGAAAGGAGTTCAAAGAATTACGCTTCAGGTTGAATCAATGGATTTGCACGACAAGAGTTCGAGAATGTGAGATTTTTCCTAAAGGTTCTGCAGCCTCTCGAAGATAAGTACAGACGTCTCCGTACCGATCCGCAGGACTCTACTAAACCTGCTCATGACTGTGAGACCTATTTAACCTAGCGCTCTGATACCATCTTGTCACGACCCAATTTCGGAGTCGTGATGGCGTCTGTCGTGGAACCAGGCAAACCTCCCTTTTTAACTAAGCTAAATTTAATTTCTAGTAAAAATACGATATTTAAACGAATTTATTAATAATACTAAGAATCTGAAGTTTAAAACAATATTTGAGAAACTAAATTTAAACCTCCAATCCCGGATCCGGTGTCACTAAGTCATGAGCTGGTATATATAAAAAAATTAAAGAATGAAGAAATATACAACATAGTTTCAAAATAAGTGCAATAGGTGGAATAAGGAAGAGAAGACAAGGTCGCGATCGCCAAGTGCTACCTCGACAACTCGAATGAAAACGCTGACCACTTCTCAATATCCACTACCGGGTCCCGATGTACCTGGATCTGCACACAAGGTGCAGGGGGTAACGTGAGTACACCAACTCAGAAGTAACGAACCCAAACTATGGGCTGAGAGGTAGTGACGGACTAAACCTCAATAATTAAATCATCAACGTATGTTCACAGTTTATCAGAAAATAACAATAGAATATGCTAGATATACCTCCATATGTTCTACATGCCAATATGTCACAGTGTGAAAATGCACATAGTGCTCACAACTCTCCCACAGAGATCCACTCAGTACTATATATGGCTCTCAGGCCCAGGGAAGTTCCATCCCGAAATATGCATAAACACCGGTGACCGTAGTCACTCCTTACTGAGGAAAAAGGCCAGTCCAGCCCCCACGGAGAAAGTCCATCTCCAGAATACAACACTCAGACAAGATCCATGCCCAGGGACGATCCATCCCTCACATAACATCCACTTCGGACACGATCCATGCCCAAGAAAAATCCACCCCTCACATAACATCAGCTTCGGACAAAATCCATGTCCAGGGAAAATCCATCCCTCACATAACATCAGCTTCGGACAAAATCCATGTCCAGGGAAGATCCATCCCTCATCATCAATGCGCTCACTAGAGGTGTAAAGACTCCGGAGGGGCCCTAGTGGCCCAAGCGCCATATCAAGCCAACAAAGGCATGATTTAATATCGCTGCGGTGTGCAGTCCGATCTCATAATTGTCTCAATAACAGACTCTCGGCCTCACTCAGCCATTACTCTTCAGTCTCACTCACATGGATCACAGATGCATCCATCAGCCCGAAACAATGATAAGTATGCATATAATTAACAATACTGAGACTGAGATATGAAGTGGTATGCTATAACATGATTGAGTATATGGAATCAAATAATCACAAAATGAGATAGTAATATACGACCACTCGGGTCTCAGCATTTTCGGCGTGAAGCCTAGCATTTATACATAACATGATTTCTAACAGGTTCACAATTACCACATTAACAGAAGCACAATTATCATCAGGGAATAATCACTAAGCGGTGCCATGGGATAATCCAGACCACAAATACTCGGTGCACGCCCGCACGCCCGTCACTTGGCATGTGTGTCACCTCAACAATAGTCATAAATCATTTAGCTCGGGATTTCGAACCCTCAGAACCAAGTTTGGAAACGTTGCTTACCTCAAAACCGGCTAAACTACTACTCCGCAATGCCTTTGCCTCTAAATCCTGCCTCTGAGTGCTCCAAATCTACCAAGTTCAGATTTTTATCATCAAATTATGCTTAAGGAATGAATCCCAATTGAAAAGTACCAAGTTTAGCTCAAAACCCGACCCCCGGGCATGTATCTCGAAGCTCAAAATTTTTTATACAAAATTGTTCTTCATCATCTCATGAGTCCGCACATATAAAGAACACTAAAATCGGAGTTCGTTTGACCCGTCAAATTAATCCCTAAAGGTCTCATAATCTCAAGCCCTAAACCCACCTTTTTCTACTGATTTTCGTGAATTTAACATTGATATTATGTTCTATAATCATCCATAAATGAGTTGTAAGGTCCAAAACACTTACCTCTATGAAGAACAATGATTTCCCTCTTCAAAAGTCGCCCCCAAAGCTCTCTGTCCGTACAAAAATGGTGTAAAAAGGGTTTAAGTCGCAGAGGGTTTATTTATATACTGCCCAGTGATTTATTCACTGTGATCGGAAGTCCTCGCGCGATCACGAAGAACAAAATTCCCTGGCCCCCACTTTACTCATTGCGATCGCGGGATAAGCCACGCGACCGCGCTTCACAGCAGCTCAACCCCACCCGATCGCAACCAGATGCACGCGATCGCGAAGACCAATTGACCTCACCCCCACGCGCCTGTCATGACCTTACGCGATCACGACCTAGCCCACGCGATCGCACTTCACCTTCTTCCAAACCTACGCGATCACACCCCGATTCACGTGATCGCGATGCAAAAATTTGCCTGGCACTCAGAGTGTTCTACGCGATCGCAACCCTTGCCATGCGATCGCGATGCACAGATCCCTGCTGCACAAAAACCAGAAAACCAGCAATTCTCTAAGTCCAAAAATAACCGTTAACCACCCGAAATCAATCCCGAGCCCCTTAGGACCCCAACCAAAGTTACCAACACATCATAATTGATTATTCAAATTTAGTTTCATTCTCGAAATACTAAAAATAACATCAAAACACCAAAATCACACTGGATTCAAGCCTAAGAACTTTGAAATTTTAAAATTCACCAACGATGCCGAAACTATCCAAAACAACTCCGATTGACCTGAAATTTTGCAGACATATCCAAAATGACATTACGAACCTGTTCCAACTGTCGGAATTCAATTCCGACCCTAATACCCTAATTTCTACTGCCGATCGAAAATTGCCAAAAACTAACTTTCGCCAATTCAAGCCTAATTCTACACCGGACATCACAAAAATATTCCGAACACACTCATAAGTCCCAAATCACCTAACGAAGCTATCCGAGTCATAAAATTCGCATTCTGAGGTAGTTTACCAATAAGTCAACCCTTAGTTGACTTTTCCCATTTTAAGGCTATTTTAAAGACAAAATGGCTAAATTCTCACCACAACCATTCCGATTCCGAGCCTACCAATTCTAACACATCAAGAACAGTATAACCAACCTATGACAAGTCAATAACAGTAATTTTTAATGCAAGTTCTACGTAACGACCGACCGACCGAATTGTTACATAGTTGAATGCATAGTTATTGGTTATCTTTTGAATTTACAATGATTAAGAATTTAGGTAGGTTATTTATATATTTCTTATGAAGATAAGCATGATATATTATGTTTTTGTATCTGACTAATATCTTTTATAGTGGTGTAAGGAAAATTTCTCTATTTTTTATACTAAGGTATTAAAATTATATACAATTAAGATATTAGTTCATTGAAAATTTAGAAAATCAATTGTAATATCCAATGTATAAAATATTAATGGTAGTTATCATTATATCTAACATGGAAAGTGTATTATGTTGATATATTTATTTCTCATAATTGTTTAAATATTTACCACTAATAAATTTATTCTAATAGAATTTATATGATTAATTATATGTAAGCAAAAAAAGAAAAAAAATAGACAAACCTAACGTGTACTGTGTGCATATGGAGAAGTTTACCAAAGATTGATATAATTCTTTTATTAATTGAAAAGGTCATAAAATTTTGGAAATGTTAAGGACTTCTTGCCTAATTCACATAAGGTTTGAATTAGTAACAAAAATTTGACTTGTGTTATAAATAGAATTCTATTTAAGGTGAATGTCTATATTTCAAAAAGATCTTAGGGGTTTTACTTGGTGGCTAAGTTATTCTTTTCCTATAAATAAAGGGTCATATTCTATTGTAATTCATCCCAAATCAATAAGAATTTTTCCTCTATACTTTTTTCTGCAATACTATTCTTCTTTTATTGTTTCATAACAACTAATTTATATTTACATGATTTACATCTAATAAAAAAAATATTATGATATTGTCATTAGGGCTGTGCACGGATCAGATCGAATTTAGCACATTTCGAATTCGGATTTCAGATTCTAGAAAATGCAATCCGAATTATATCGGATAAGATTCGAATTTTAAAGTTTGAATCGGATCGGATTATTATGCCTCAAAATTGCAAACTAATATGTATATTTTCTTTGTAAAAGAGGCAATGCATTAAGAAAAATTCATGTTTATACAATTATGAGAGTACTATGGTGTCAATATAGCTAAATCTAGCAATTGTAAAGGTAATAACTTGGAGGAAGATGTAAAGGAAGTACTGACTATCCGAAATTGAAGTGTAGTATTTTTATATTGCCTAATAATTTCGGATTTTGAAACGGATCGGATTAAAATATACTAATCTGAATCCGATCCGAAATTTAAAAATAAACACAATCTAAAATCTGAAATTAAATGAATATTTCGGATATCCGATCTAAATGAGCCGCCCTAATTGTCATAAAAGAAAGCGGTTGAGAGATCACGACACTAAAATGACTTTTGATTCCTAAATTTATAGATGATCGAAATTTATTCCCTTCTTTGAAAAAATAATTACAATAATGAAAATATGTAGTAAAGCTCGGAGTTGAACTGAACCAAGTTGGACAAGTAAACCTCCAATACCAACTTCACACTATTTTCACAGATTTTAAATTCAAAATCAAGAAAAATCTTGTCCTTTTTCATTCTCTGCAGATCCACAGGTTTATTCAGGGCTTAATTTTTCTGCCTCTTGTTTATTTCTTCCCTGCAACCCCATTTACTTAAAAAAGTAAAACTTTTTCACTTTCTCAAGTTCGTTTACTGTAAAAACAAGAACCCCAAAAGAAGAAGCAGCATAAAGTTAGTCACTTTTCAATTTTCAAGATTGTTGTTAGCATCTGCATATCTCTTCTGGGGTTTGTAAAGATTCAATTTTTACAATTCTTGGATGTCAAAACTAAGTATTGGATCCACCTTGTTT
>ML434025.1:0-35326 GCA_005239525.1 Nicotiana knightiana | reverse complement strand
GGGGGGGGGGGGGGGGGGGGGCGTGTAGTTTAGTGCAATCTGAAGTTAAGTAGGGAAATGAAGAAGTATTTATTATCAAGAAAAGTGGGAAGGAAGAAATGGGCTGGATTTCTGCTTATTATTGTTCTTGCAATAGTCTTATTCATTAGATACAGCAGTATAGGAAAATCATATAGCAGTAGTGTAGGAGAATTTCCAAAAAAGCAATCAGCTTATGAGTTTTTCAATAGCAATAATAAAGAAGGTTCAAATGATGTTGTAGATGAAAATGTTAAATTGCCTGAATCAAAATCAGTAGTTGAGCTAGTTACTTTTAAGGAAAAACCGCGTCTTATTAACGTCGAAGGGCTTAATGAACTATACAGCTTGAATTATAATTTTTCAAAGGAAGAGTCTAAGGCATTGTTAGTATGGGATAAGATGAGATTGTTGTTATCTAGATCAGATGGTTTGAATGGAACTGGTCAAGGAGTTAAGGAGGCTGCTATAGCATGGAACGATTTGTCGTTGTTTATTGAGAAAAGTAAGGCTACTAAATCTTTAGATGAGAAGGAAAATGAGGATTGCCCTTATTCTGTGACTGCATTTAATGCAACGACGTCGAGGGATGGGAACAATCTTAGGATCCCTTGTGGCTTAGTTGAGGATTCATCTATTACTGTGATAGGTATACCCGATGCAAAACAAGAAAGTTTTCAAATTGCGGTTGTGGGTACGAAACTTCCTGAGGAACTAAAGCCTCCTATAGTTTTGAACTATAATGTAATTTTGCCCGGGGAGAACTTGACGAAGGAACCACTTATCACTCAGAATACGTGGACTGATGAATCAGGATGGAGTAAGGTGGAAAAATGCCCTGATCATGGCTCTACCGACGTGATCAAAGGTAAATCGCACAAAAGAATTTGCTTGCATCTTTTCATCTTCTATTTTGAGTTCATTCAGAGAAGAAACTGTTATATGTGATCTTGGATTTTTTTATTAGAGATGGTCTTCTGCCTTAGATGTTATCTTGCTAGCAAGGGATTCATGCTACTTTTGTGGCTCTTTATAGTTTATAGGCTGCATTGAGTGGATTGCAACCCTTCTCTCAATATTATCTGAATGTTGCAAGCACTTCAAATTATGAAGTGACCATCTCAGCATTTGTTCATGCTCTTTGATAAGTGATATCACCGATTGCATATTGGAGAAAGTTATATGGAGTTGTAATGCCATTGGTCAGTAGATGAACTGCCCCCTTTTTTTTCGTTTAATCTTGACATCATATTTGATAGCATGTGCCTTGGCCATATCTTGTGAAATGTCTTAATTCTCTGTTCTTACCAGAAGCAAGGTCTATTATTGATGTTGTTAATAAATGAAGCTTGATTAACTATTTGGTAGCAGGTAAGAATTAGTTAGCACCTTATTGTTGCCATTTATCCTTATAACCTAGTATTCTGACATATTCTTCGTACATATATCAGTCGATGGACTAGTCAAGTGCAATGCCAAAATTTTCCGAAATAATGTAGAGGAAATTGCAAATGCGACCAGTCCTAGCAGTCCAAAGTCTCTGGATGTGTCAAATGCTAGTGCCTATGGTACATCCAATTACCCTTTTCTTGAAGGTAATCCATTTACTGCAACACTTTGGGCCGGTATAGAGGGGTTTCATATGACAGTCAACGGGAGACACGAGACTTCTTTTGCATATAGGGAGGTAAGTGTTGGTCGATTCAACGATATCACTGAGCTTTATTATCTTTTGGAACCGTCGCCTGAATTTAATGGATAACTTCTTTTATAGTGCTGTTTTCACAAATGCAGAAATTGGAACCTTGGTTGGTTAGTGGAGTCAATGTGATAGGTGATTTGGACGTCATATCGATCTTAGCCAAAGGATTACCTGTTTCCAATGATTTAGACTTGGGTTTTGATGTTGAGGACCTCAAAGCTCCACCAACTCCTAAAAAGAGGCTCGTCATGTTAATTGGGGTTTTCTCTACTGGAAACCATTTTGAGAGACGTATGGCACTGAGAAGAACATGGATGCAATATGAAGCTGTGCGGTCAGGAGAAGTAGCTGTCCGATTTTTTATTGGTCTTGTAAGTGAAGGCATTCAACTGGAAGTAGTTATTATAGTCCCTAACTTTCATATTCTAGCATCTATTCAAGTACTAAATGTAGTATAATAAGGTTGCTACAACCCTCCTTTTAGCATTTACTACCTAGAGTTTAACTGCTTTCTTGGCTTCGGTCTTATTTTATCTTGTTGTTATTCCTACTTGTTGCCTCTCTGCCCTTCCATGGTAGGGGTAACGCTGTACATATTATCCTCCCCAGACCTTACTTGCGGGAAAGCACTGGGTTTTTTGTTGTTGTTGTTGGTTCTCCTGATTGGTTAGATTTATGCGATCTTGAATCAATTTACTGCATCGATTGCTGTAGTAATAACATGTTGCAATTACTACTCTTTGTTCCTGATATTGGCTGATTACGGGACATTATTAGGAGTCTAAATCAAGCGCTTTATTCTTGTTTAGCCTTTGTTCCTCAATTACGTTGTCTGACATTTTTCATTGCTCTATTTGGAATTGATTATTATGTACGTACTTTCGAAAACAAATGCAGGACAAAAATAGGCAGGTCAACTTTGAGCTATGGAAGGAAGCACAAGCCTATGGAGATGTCCAACTATTGCCCTTTGTTGATTACTACAGCCTGCTCACTTTGAAGACTATCGCAATTTGCATTATGGGAGTACGCACTTTCAACTATATATGAATAAAAGATTGAGTTTATTTGTTTATCAATTATCAGAAAGAAACTTTAGCCTTCTCTTATTTATAATTGCTAAAGGGTAGTCTTAAATAAATTCCAAGAAAAGCTTTATAATGTCTTAATACACTATTCGTTTTGGAGAAATCCTATAATTGCTATTCCAAAAAAAGCTTTATAATTGCTAAAGGGTAGCCTTTTCTTACTGCATAGACATAGTGATCGGAAAGACTTGTCGAATAGTATCTGGCTAAAGCATTACTGCTCTTAAAATTGCAGGTTAAAATACTACCTGCCAAATATGTTATGAAGACGGACGACGATGCTTTTGTGAGGGTTGATCAAGTTCTATTAAGCGTCAAAGGAAAGGATCCTAATGGCCTATTATATGGTGGAATATCTTTCGAGTCAGCACCCCATAGGGATAAAGATAACAAGTGGTATATCAGTGTCGAGGTATCTATTTCTGAACTTGTCTTCGTATGGCATTTAGAATCTTCCTTAATCACAATTGTCTTCTGCAGGAATATCCGCCTTCTTCCTATCCCCCTTGGGCGCATGGACCAGGTTATATTATTTCTCGAGATATAGCTAAGTTTATCGTTCAGGGCCATCAAGAAAGGGAACTAATGGTAATACTTATTTGATATTGTTATGAAAAAAGTTCTACTCTTTCTTTTTGACCTCATCTCTCTGTCTTCTTACCATGAATTACTACAAAGGTGTAGTTAGTTCCAAAACATATGACTCCTAGAGAAAGATGAACACTTGTAGCATTTATTCTGATCTTGTTACACTTGAGAGAAGATGGTACCAATAATCAACTTAGTTAGGTGAAGTAGTCGTCGTCTGACCAATCCGCTCGGACACGAGACTGCCCGTGCCCACCCATTTTGTCTCGCTAAATAGAATGGCTCTCTTAGTTACGCTGCAGCCTGATTTGAGTACCCACGTCTGTTTTTCTCCGCCCGCAACCCAATAAGTTGGCAAAACCAAGACAAGATTAGGGTCGTTCCTTTCATTCTCTGCTGACCTGGCTTAGGCTGGCTTCTTTCGGAGCCCGTTATGCCTGATGATACAGAGAAGTGTACCCTTACAGGAAAGTAAAAGAAGCAAGAAAATGAGGAAGAATAAATCAAACAGCATATATGTATTTGGTAGGTACTCGATGGAATAGTCGAGGTGCACGTAAGTTGGCTTGTACACTACTATTATCAAAAAAGAAAAAAAATGGTATCATTAATAGAAAAGAGCACATGAGACAAATTTCAAAAATTAAAAGTCTGTTCAAAATGCCAAATTTGTTTGTTGTTTTTTGTGTATAACGTCGTTTTCTTGTGTATATCTTGTTTTGTTGCCAGCTTTTTAAACTCGAGGATGTTGCTGTGGGCATATGGGTTGAGGAATTCAGGAGGAAGGGTAACAAAGTACAGTACGTCGACGATGATAGATTTCATAATGCTGGTTGTGACTCCGACTATATTCTTGCACACTATCAGACTCCAAGAATGTTACTATGCCTGTGGGAGAAGCTGCAGAAAGAGCACGAACCGAACTGCTGCGAGTGATCTTAGTGCAATCCTTTTCTTGTTTGTCTGGTACCAGGCTCGAACTCTTGACCTAGTGGCATGAAGAGGACTCTCTCCACCACTACGAACAAGAACGGCCGATAGTTCTTAGTGTAATCCTAAGGGTTGCAAATTGACTAATGAGTAAAAAGATTTTGCAGATTCAATGGTTTCAAATATGATTCTGTTTGTTAATTTTTGATGAAAAGGTCAAACTGCAAATGTATATTGTTTCATTGGAGGCACTATATTGTTGTTAGATGCAAATCTATGATTTGATGTTTATGAGTTCCGACAACAACTTCAAGTTAAGATACAATAATAATTGAGTTCACCGTTTAATATTTGTACGTATTTAGAGAATTTCTTATTACATATACGAGGTCCGAGCAAAAGCTATTGGTTTCTCGAGAACCTATAGTGTACATGCTAGCTCCGCCTTGATGAGTTTTCAAATATTAAAATGTGTCAATCTTTTTGGACCGGAACAATAAGAAAAATGTGCCATATAAAAATAAAACAGAGAGGTTATGCATATGAAGATTTTAAATGCATCATTTTTGTTGTTATTTCAAGATAAGACTGTCTCTTGGTATCAATCAAAATTACTTTTAAACAGAGGAAAGACAAGTTTTCGAAAACACTTATTTAGTTTAATTTAAAAAATGGAATCTTGCTCCATTTGCTTCTTTTTTTTTTGCCATAAACACAAAACAAACAGCTTTTGAATCATTCAACTGAGTTTGGTTTTAGAATATCAAATCAAAATATTTTCCGAAAACTAAAAGCAATCGAAAGATGGATTTTTACAAAAAAAGTCTGGAAAATATTCCTCAAAAACATTTTCTCAAAGACTATTCCAAACATATTTTCCAAAAGCTTTTTAATAGTTTACTCAAAAACTAAATTGAAACCAAATTCAAACACCAAGACAAGTTATTCCTGTAAAGTAAGGAATAAAGCTACCTTTTTATATTTTCATCATTCTTTTCTTGCTTCTTCGTGTCATTAATTAATTAATCCAAGCAATTTTTTTTCTTTAATCACTGAAAACAACGTTTACTGATGGAGTACGTGTTCTGAATTCCGAACCATGTTTTACATACTTATTAATTAAACTTGTGGGAAATAGTTTCACTTTTTTACGTCTTTACCTACCAATCTTCCTTCAGTTCATGTCATATTTTTTTTTTTTTTTTGGTTTACCTCCCAGTATTTGGTATCCGCATTGAAGCTCGTCTATATTCGGATTCGCGACGAATAAGCCCATTCAAGAGTAAGCGCTCCCTACCAAAAAAATTTCCACACCTAGGTTCATGTCATGTTGCTCTTACAAGAACATAACATGAGCATATGATTCATCCCATTTAGAATTTACATATGCAAAGAACGCAATATAAATTATTCATGTGCTTTTCTTTAAATTATAAAATCTTTTACTTGTATGTTTCTAAAGTACAAATAGCATGGCTAGCCAGTTTTCGGATTGGTATTGAAAAATACACAATATTTGTAAAATCTTTGAAAAATAGCCACTATTTTATGCTGAGATAAAATCTGGATAAAAATACACTAGTTGAAACATGAAAAGTTCCAGCATAATATTCTAGATTATGGATCTCCTGCGTATGAACTTCCAGCATATTATGTTAGAACTCCAGTAAATTATATTGAAATCTCATATGTAAAAAATTCGATGTCCAGTATTGTTTGACAAAAAAATATGATCTTTGGTTAAACTAATTAATCGATTATTTAAGAGGTTAATCCTAGTTGAAGATAATAACTTCAAATCTAAGATAAGTAGTGTAGGAGGTGCATACAGTGTTGAGGCGGATTTAATGCACTAGATATTAAATGCTTCGAATGCAATAATTTGTTAGAAGTATCAAATATTAAATGATAATAAATGACACCAAACGTAAACAAAGAGGAAGATTCACCCAATATTGAATGAAGTGGATGATTCCTCTTTCTAACAATGATGAGTGGAAAAAATCTATGAGAATATAGAAGACTTTCTCAGATCTCGTGAAAATGATAAGGAATAATCCAAAAAGACGATTCTCTTTAGAAAGATATTCTTTGTATTTATCTAGAGAGTTGGCTTTTCAAAAGAGTTCTTATCACGTAAAATATTACAAGCCTTTTGCTTTATCTCTCATTCTATTTATATGGGACAATCCCTAAAGAACCCTAAAAGTACAAATACAGAGAATATTCAATGAAATATTCTCTCTGAAGATTTCAATACAAAACTAGTCGTTACTAGTGCTCATAATACTTGACCTCGGCCGTGGTTGATTGATTGGTGACACGTTCCGTTAATCACTGGTCGACATCGGCCAAATTGCTCATGATAATCACCTCATCGTGCTGAATTTCCTCAGTCAGTTTTGACCTATACAGTTAGTCCCTCTGTTTATTGAGGTTTTATTTTGGTCGACCTCGGTGAGTGGACTTCGCTAGTCACAGTCGAGAAATTCAGGTGGGCAGGTCGTGTAGTAAATATCGCAGTTGAGATGGTAACGTGGCGCTTTGCTGGCCACAACTTGTCGTTACGTTGGTTCAGACTGACGTCACAACATCATGCATCATTATCACGCATCTTCTCAATGCGTTGCATCGCTTCCCGCGCCCATGTCGTTTCGATATTTGTGTATTGGCGGTTGATTTACTCGATTAGGGTGTCTGTGTTCTATATAAATAGGGATTGGAAACCCTTCGTATGGTCCTTTGTGTTTTCTGGCATTTGAACCTTCATACTTTCCTCTCTTCTTCTTCTTCTTCTTCCTGTATTCTTGCTTCCGTTGCTTTCATTTTCACACATTTGTTCTCCTTTCTGACTTGAGCGATTTCTGCTACTCCAACCTCCTCGAGTTTGTACTTTCTGCACTTACAAGCAACTAAAAATGGTCAACGCATCTTCTGGCTCTGGTGAGGCTTCTGACCCAATCCCACGGGCAGTGAGAATGCCTCATCACGACGATGGGGCTGCCATTGGTGCTGAGGACGAAAGCTTTCCCACTGTAGAGGAAATAATTTATCGTAATGATAAAGCCAGGCCGAACTTCTCAAAACTGCCCGCTGACAAGTCTGAACCTGTGGAATCTGAAATGGACGCGGCCGCCCTCGATGAGCTTAGGGCCAAGTTCAACATCCCGGCCCACATCGACCTAATCCCGGTCGGTCACGACGTGGTACAAATTCATCACCCTGGATATTGCATGTTCTACACATATCCGTCCTATAAGGGCTATTCTCTTCCTCCTCCTCCGTTGGCGGAGGAATTCTGCCGCTATTACGGCGTCTGTCTGGCTCATCTCTCCTACATTTACAAACTCTTCCTTATGATGATAAAGTAAGCGGAACTGGCCAGCCGCGGGATTTCTATTCGCCATATACTGCAGCTCTTCGCGCCAAGTCTCTATAGGGGTACGATGTTACACCTTCGCCACCGTGGGAGCAAGGTATTGGTGGTGAAGATGGACGATAAGACCAATTGTCGATTTTGGTACAAATTTTTCTATATCAAGACCGAGCACGTAGTGGCAAACCCCTATGGGTTCCCTGAAGCATGGAACTTTGCCCGTAAGTACTTCTGCTGATTGTTTGTTTTGTTTATCTCGGGGGTAGCTTAATCGTTCCTCTTTTTCTTTGTGTAGCCGAGAAAGATCTCCCTCCGTTGGTTGTAGACATCCATGAATGGGTAAGTCATGTCTTTCCCCATACGGTAGGGATCCGCGAATGGTTGGCGTTCCACAAGAAGTTTGGGCGCAAGCCTTCCGCGACCGATGAGTCGTTTATTTTGAACTTAATAACTCGACGTTCATGTTGTCTTCTTTTCCTTCTCTTTTCTCTTATAGCGGAGTTGTCTTAACTTCTGCTTTTATTGTTAGGTCAGAGAGCTTCAAGAAAGGTGAAGGCTCCTACCCCCGCCTTTCGTCAACCGAGTGCTACAACGGGGTCTTCACTTGCTGCGACTACCGGCAAGTCTGTTCAGACGGTCACTTCTTCCCAGGCCCCAGCATTGCGTAGACCTAGTCGTCAGTCAGCGTCCCCAACGACATAGATTCTGGCTCCTCCCGTGTTACACTTTGTAGATGAGTCATCACCGAGCTAGGGGGAGCTAGTTCCACTTAAAATGAGGAGGATGGAAGTCGGCGACGAGATAGTTAGAGCCGAGGAATCAACAAGGGGCAACTCTGAGCCAGCCGTGGCTACGTCATAGAGTGAAGTGGAATTTCCCTTTGTTGCTCCACCGCCCACGGAGGTCGTGGAAGATACTCCTTTGTCCGAGGTTGTTGTTGAAGAAGGAGAGCTTGAGCAGAGTTCGATCAAAGCTAACAATTTGAGTGATGAGGTGATCGAGAAGGCGGCAGAGTTGGAGAAGGCCGATGAGACCAGGGTGGAGGCTTTGGCGAAGGTGGCGGCATTGGAAGATGCCAT
Source organism: Nicotiana knightiana (assembly GCA_005239525.1). Taxonomy (NCBI): domain Eukaryota; kingdom Viridiplantae; phylum Streptophyta; class Magnoliopsida; order Solanales; family Solanaceae; genus Nicotiana; species Nicotiana knightiana. The sequence goes on along the minus strand of ML434025.1, from coordinate 26,545 downwards.
CCGCGTCCTCCGATTCGAGCGGGAAAATGATGCAGAGTCGTCCGTACTCAGGGAAGAACGACTTGATGAGCGAATTGGGGGGCTTAAGAAAGAGGTTTCAAACCTTAATGATCAGATTGCCATTCTTGAGGCCGAAAAGGCGCAATTGTTGGCTCTGCTGTCCTCCTCTCACACTTCCACTTATCCGGATGTTCCGCAGGATTCGTATGAGAAGTGGATCCACGCCGAGGCCCAACTAGACATTATCAGGGATTTGATGACGGTAGGGAGAGTTTACGAGGCTGAGTTTGAGGATGTTCGTGCTAAAGCGCGCGCAGCTCGGGTTGCCTATGGTACACCAGGGGTTGGTGATGGTGAAGAGGACTTGGACGAATTGATCAAGGTTCCTGGTATGAAGACGAATAATCTAATGGTAAGGAAGACGGTGGGGATGGTGCTGTTGAGTAGTCATGTTCTTTTGTAATTTTTGTGTTTACTTTTGTGGGCGTCTATTCAGCAGTTGTAAGGATATCCTTTTCAATTAGAATGCTATTTTTGTTGTTTCTTTCTGAATCTTCTCTGTTTTCTCTTGGATATTTTCCTCATTTGGTCGCCTTGATTAGAAGAACTTTAAATTTAGTCGTGGTCGTGTTGGTAGACATTAACTCGAACAAGGTCGAGTGTGACTTAATTCTAGCGAGATCGAACGTGAGTTAAATTTGAACGAGGTCTAATGTGATTTAAATTCGATCGAGGTTGAATGTTACTCTTAGTTAGTTCGAATGAGGTCGAACGTGAGTTAATTCAAGCGAGGTCGAACATTACTCTTAATTAGTTCAAATGAGGTCGAACATTATTTTTATTTATTCGAACGAGGTCGAATGTGAGTTAATTCGAGCGAGGTCGAATGTTACTCTTAATTAGTTCGAACGAGGTCGAACGTTATTTTGATTTATTCAAACGAGGTCGAATGTGAGTTAAATTCGAGCGAGGTCGAATGTTACTCTTAATTAGTTCGAACGAGGTCGAACGTTATTTTGATTTATTCAAACGAGGTCGAATGTGAGTTAAATTCGAGCGAGGTCGAATGTTACTCTTAATTAGTTCGAACGAGGTCGAACGTTATTTTGATTTATTCAAACGAGGTCGAATGTGAGTTAAATTCGAGCGAGGTCGAATGTTACTCTTAATTAGTTCGAACGAGGTCGAACGTTATTTTGATTTATTCAAACGAGGTCGAATGTGAGTTAAATTCGAGCGAGGTCGAATGTTACTCTTAGTTAGTTCGAACGAGGTTGAACGTGAGTTAATTCGAGTGAGGTCGAATATTACTCTTAATTAGTTCGAACGAGGTCGAACATTATTTTGATTTATTCGAACAAGGTCAAATTTGAGTTAATTCGAGCGAGGTCAAATGTTACTCTTAATAAGTTCGAACGAGGTCGAACTTTATTTTGATTGATTCGAGAAAGGTCGAATGTGAGTTAAATTCGAGCGAGGTTGAATGTTACTCTTATTTAGTTCGAACGAGGTCAAACGTGAGTTAATTCGAGCGAGGTCGAATATTACTCATAACTAGTTCGGGAAAGGTCGAACACTATTTTGATTGATTCGAATGAGGCCGAATGTGAGTTAAATTCGAGCGAGGTCGAATGTTACTCTTAGTTAGTTCGAACAAGGTCGAACGTGAGTTAATTCGAGCGAGGTCGAATGTTACTCTTAATTGATGCAACGTTAATTTGGGGAAGACATGGGCGAACTTTATGTACTTGTATGCTTTGCTTACATATATATTGGAGAAGTTTACATGTTTTTCGGGCTGGTATTCTAGTCTCAGTCTATCTATTCCCTTCATTGGTCGGCCTAGAGAAGTATTTGAGAGGCCGGACAATGAACTGGTCAACTCGTGTCCTCACCTGCTTGTGCTTAACTCGAAATGTCCTCATCGGCGCCTCATTAAAAATCTGCCCGAGAAAACCCAATTGGGACAAAACTCAGGTGAGGGAAAAAGAGTACGGCTCGAGAACATTTTTCCTTAGAAGTTGAAGTACTTGAGGTGGGTGATGTTTCAGTTGTTTGGTAGTAGTTTTCCCTTAATCGTTTCCAGTTTAAATGACCCTTTGTTTGATGTTGCTGTGATTTGTATGGACCGTCCCAATTCATTCCCCGTTTTCCTTCCCGTGGATCCTTGCTTGCCTGTGTTTTGGCCTTGAGTACGTAGTACCCCGACTTTGAGTGGTCTGGCCTTGGATTTTTTATTGTAGTAGTGTTATGTCTATTATTTTTGGGCGACCATCCTTATGTAAGCCATATCTCTCCGTTCTTCGGCTTCATCGAGGTCCTGCCTTCTGCTTTCGTTGTTTCTCGACCCGCTCTCGTGGGAGTATCTCAGACTTGGTTCTCCGACCTCGACTGGTATTATTGCATCAGTCCCATAGACTAGTGATTAAGGTGTCTCTCCTGTGCTTGTTTTCGGCATTGTACGGTATTCCCATAGTACTTCCGGCAGTAGTTCCGACCATAGTCCCTTGGCATTCTTTAGCTTTTTCTTCATGATATTCAGTATTGATTTGTTGGAGGATTCTGCTTGCCCATTGCCCGCGGGATAATATGGCGTGGAGAGTATTCTTTTGATATGCTATTTCTCGAAGAACTCGGTGATCTTTTTTCTGTTGAATTGAGGCTCGTTGTCATAACTGATTTCTTTGGGAAGGCCGAAGCAACACACAATATTCTTCCATATGAAGGATATCACTTCTTGCTCGTGTATCTGGGCGAATGCATCTGCTTCCATCCACTTGGATAAATAGTCAGTTAAAACTAAAAGAAATCGTACATTACCTCGCCCTGCTGGGAGTGGGTCGACGATGTCCATCACCCATTTGATGAAAGGCCAAGGTGAGGTGACTAAGTGGAGGTGCTTGCCCGCTTGGTGGATCTTAGGGGCATATTTTTGGCATTATTCGCATTTTTTCACGAAGTCGGCAACCTCTTTTTTCATGGTGGGCCAGTAGTAGCCTGCTCGTATGATACATATGACCAAAGCTCGATTGCCAGATTGAGCTCCATAATGGCCTTCCTGGACTTCTTCTAGAAAGTGTCGTGTCTGGTTTGGGCCTAAGCATTTTACTAGGGGGCCGCCATACATTCTTTTCTACAGGTCGTTGTTTATGACGTTGTGCCTAGCCGCCTGCATTCGAAGCTTTTTGGCTTCTTTTTAATCATCTGGGAGCACGCCGTCATTCAAGCATGTAACAATATGATTGCACCAGTCCCAAATTAGGTTTATAGTTTTGATCGATCGATGAGTGGAGGAGAGTGACCATGCTTCCTTCTACGGCTATTCTTTTAGTGGTTTCCGCTAGTTTGGTGAGGCCGTCTGCTTCGATATTCTGTGCTCGAGGGATTTGGTCGAGCTGGCATTCACCGAATTAGGGTAGCAACTTGCAGATCTTGGCCTGATGTTTTTGTAGTCTTTGCTCTTTGATTTGGAAAGTCCCTGTGACTTGGTTGACGACGAGCTGAGAGTCGCATCATAGGATGACTCGCTTTGCTCCGTACTTAAGTGCTAACCTTAACCCTGCAATCACGACCTCATACTCGGCCTCATTGTTAGTCATGTCCGGGCATCTTATGGACTGGCGAATTACTTCGCCTGTCGGGACCTCGAGCACGAGTCCCAGTCCAGACCCCGATACGTTAGAGGCGCCATCAGTATAAAAAACCCATAGGTCCTGTATTTGGGAGGTGCGGCTTCTCTTTCGACTTCAGGCATTATTTTTGTGCTGAAGTTGGCGACGAAGTCAGCAAGCACGTGCGACTTTATCGTTTTTCGTAGTTGATAGGTTATATCATGCTCGCTTAACTCTATGGCCCATTTGACCAATCTTCACAACTCGGGTTTATGCAAAATACTCCTCAGGGAAAAGATCGTGACTATCGAGATGGGGTGGCACTGGAAGTAGGGTCTAAGCTTTCATGAAGCTACGGCCAAATCCAGGGCCAACTTTTCGAGGTGTGGATGCCTCGTCTCGACGTCATTTAAAGTTTTACTAATTTAGTAGACAAGAGATTGCATTTATCTTCACAGACTAGGACCGCACTCATCGCCATATCGAACACGAACAGATAAATGAGGAGGCGTTCTCCGGGTGCCGCTTTAGAGAGCACTGGGGGTGAAGATAAGTACACCTTTAGTTCTTTCAGTGCGTTGACGCACTCAGAGATCCATTCGAGAATGTTGTCTTTCTTGAGTACGCCAAAGAACTTGTGGCATCTGTCGGAGGACCGTGAGATGAATCTCGACAGGGAGGCTATACGATCGGTCAATCTCTGAACCTGTTTCTTACTGGTTAAGTTCTCCGGTATTCCCTCTATAGCTTTGATTTGGTCGGGGTTGACCTCGATGCCTCGTTGTGATACTAGGAAACCAAGGAATTTCCCTAAGGTTACACCGAAGGCGCACTTTTAGTGTTCAATTTCATTCCATATTGCCTAAGTATGTCGAAGGCCTCTTTCAGGTGATCGATGTGATCCTCTTTCCTTTTTGACTTGACCAACATATCATCGATGCAGACCTCCAAATTTTTGCCAAGTTGGTCTTTGAACATCTTTGTCACCAACCTCTGGTACATTGCCCATGTGCTTTTCAGTCCGAAAGGTATCACCTTGTAACAATACGTCCCTTGGTGGGTGATGAAAGTGGTCTTTTCCTGGTCTTCCTCTTCCATGAGGATCTGGTTGTAGCCCGAGTAAGCGTCTAAGAAGCTTAATAACTCGTGTCCGGCTGTTGCATCAATGAGTTGGTCGATATGGGGCAGCGAAAATGAGTCTTTCGGGCATGCTTTGTTCAAATATGTGAAATCCACACACATCCGCCATTTTCCATTCTTCTTTTTCACCATAACTATGTTGGCGACCCATTAGGGGTACTTTGATTCTCTGATGGAATCGTTTTCCAGCAGTTTTTCAACCTCCTCATGGACTGCATCGTTTATTGTAGAATCGAATTTCCGCCTAACTTGCCTTACTGGGGGGTAAAGTGGGTTGACGTTCAACTTGTGTATCGCTAACTATTTCGGGACGCGTAGCATATCTGCATGGGAAAAGGCAAACAAGTATGCATTGTTATCTAAGAAATAATGGAATTTACCTGGTTCCTGAAGTTTGTGGCCGATGTTGGCTTTCTTGCTATAGTCGTTTTTGTCGAGTTGGACAGGGTAGAGATCTTTTACGATTGATCCCATGACCTCTATGATTTCGGGATCTCTAATGACGTCCTTCCCTTCGTCACCGCTTGACCTCGACCCTGTTAGTTGCTATGCCTCTTTGGATTTGCCCTTCATTTGTTGGGTGTATGTGCAACCCAGGGCGATGTGATAGCCTTCTCGGGAAGTGTGTTGTTCCCTCAGATGCTGAATACTCCCCATGGGGTGGGAAATTTGATGACTTAGTACAAGCTGGAGGGGATGGACTTCATTGCATGTATCCAAGGCCGACTTATAATGGCATTGTACACCGTGTACTGATCCATAATATGGAACATGGTTTCCAGAGTGGCGCCTCCATCCAGGACGGAGAGTGTGATTTCTCCAGATGTCCATTCAACTGCCTTATTAAAACCTGTTAGCATGATGAAGCGTGGCACTATCTTATCCTCGAGTTTCATTTCTGCAAGTACTCGAGGATAGATAATGCATGCGCCGCTCCCATCGACCACCATAATACATTTCGCATCTGTATCTAATATGCGTAAAGTGATAACATGAGCGTCATAGTGAGAAAAAACCAAACCGTGGGTATCTGACTTATCGAAGATGATACTTTCTTCGAGTTCGTTATACCATTCATGAGTGATCGACCGTTTGAGCTTGTGGGTGGTCGTGAATTTTACGCCGTTGATTGATGCATCGTCACCCCCTCTAATGATCATTTGAATGGTTCGAGCTGGAGAAGGCAATTTTGGTGGACCCTGGTGTTGTTCGCGTCCTCGAGCTAAGTTGGCCCTTCCTCAATCGCTTAACAACTCTTTCAGGTATCCTTGGTGAAGCATACTCACGACCTCTTGTCTTAGGGAAATGCATTCCTAGGTTTTGTGACCCCGTTCCTGGTGGAATTCGCAGAGGGATTTGACTTTCTGGTGCTGGGGTCGGACCTCATCTTCTGCGGCCATTTCACTTTGGGTCGAGCTTCTCCAGTGCGTAGACTATTTCTGAGGGAGAAACACAGAAATTATGAGCAGATAGTAAATGAGTCATACCTCTCTCGCTTTAGTGAGTCCCTGTTCGCGGCCTAGATAGACCGTCGTCATGATGGGGAGGCAGCATGATGGCGGCTCTAAAATATGGTTGATGTCTTTCACGGTTGGGCCGTGGGCCTGCAAGGTCTCTTTTGTTGTCGTTTCTTCGGTCTTTCCTGGATTCCATTTGTATTGAGGTCAACCGTTAGGTTGGCCGTTTCAGGTCGTCTTCGTCAGCTTGTACTTTGGCGCAGTAGGCGTTGTGTATCTCGTCCCAAGTGGTCGGGGGATACTTCATGAGCCGGCTTAACAACTTTCTGGTCACCCTTGAACCGCTCCTGTTTAACTCGTTCTGGAAAACTGCTACTACCATTCCTTCTGATACATTTGGTAAGGTCATTCTCATACGGTTGAATCTCGCGAGGAAGTCTCTCAGCCTTTCACCGGGTGACTGTTTAATGGCAAATATGTCATTCACTCTCGCCTCTGATTTCTTAGCTCCCGCATGGGCAATTATAAACTTGTCGGCCATTTCCTCGAACGTCTCAATGGAGCGCGCATGCAGCTGCAAAGACCAAGTTAGTGCTTCTCCGCTAAGGGTTTCATCAAACTTTTTCAGTAATACGGAAGATACTTGCTCTTTGGCGAGGTCGTTTCCTTTTACTGCGGTGACATAGTGAGTCACATGATCCTCAGGGTCCGTCGTACCGTCGTATATATTTTAGGTACGACGACATTTTGAAGGTTTTAGGTATGGCGTGAGGTGCGGCATCGTCACTGTATGGCTGCTCAACAAATCAACCGGCCTCCCTTTTTGGTAAGAGTTTTGGGGAGCCTGGTATTTTGTCTACCCTCTCTTGATGCTCTTTCATTTGGTCTCGAAGCATTTTATTTTCGTTTTCCATCTCCTCCATCTTCCTCAAAATGGCTGTGAGGGTATCTCACCTGCATTATTAACGTTGTGAGTGATACCTGTAATGGGAAGAGGGTCGTGCTACTCGTATGTCATTGGTGCAACGCAAACCCTTGCGTTCTCTCTGTTCGCCCTTTGGGAGGGTTTGTCAAGGATGCTGGTCAGCGTGTTTGTCAACCAGGCTTCGAGCAGCTTTTTCACTGCTGGTGGCGTGTCTTCCGTTGTGGACGTGGAGGCTCCTTTGCCGTGTGAGGTTGTGATGCTGCCGTGAGGAAGGGGTGAATCATTCCGCCTGGGGGAGGCGTTTGGCATTACGTCCCCAACATCTGTTTCAGTGACCTCGTTGATGGTGTTTAAGAGATTGGTGGTGAGACCGGCTACCGCCTTCATTCTTTCTTCTCCGTTATCTGCCATGTCAGATCTGTACACACAAGAAAAAAATAGGGTTTTGCGTTTCCTTTTCTTTTTTCTTTTTAGATATGAAAGAAACTAAGTCTTTAACTAGGGAATCACCACAGACGACGTCAAATTGTTTGACCAAAAAATGATGATCTTTGGTTAAACTAATTATTCGATTATTTAAAAGGTTATCCTAGTTAAAGATAATAACTTCAGATCTAAGATAAGTAGTGTAGGAGGTGCAGACAGTGTTGAGGCGGATTTAATGTATTAGATATTAAATGATTCGAATGCAATTATGTATTAGAAGTATCAAATATTAAATGGCAATAAATGACACCAAATGTAAATAAAGAGGAAGATTCACTCAATATTGAATGATGTGGATGATTCCTCTTTCTGACAATGATGAGTGACAAGAATCTATGAGAATATAGAAGACTTTCTCGAATCTGGTAGAAATGACAAAGAATAATCCAAAAAGACGAATCTCTTTAGAAATGTATTCTTTGTATTTATCTAGAGAGTTGGCTTTTCAAAAGAGTTCTTATCACATAAAATATTACTGCCTTTTGCCTTATCTCTCATTTTATTTATATGGGACATTCCCCAAAGAACCTCAAAAGTACAAATACAGAGAATATTCCCAGTGAAGATCCAATACAAAACTAGCCGTTACTACTCTTATAATACTCGACTTCGGCAATTGAATTATTCTGAATTTTTAAGAGTATTTTTGTTTAGATTTTATTTTTATATAAAAAAATAGCTAAATTTTAATTATTTTTGAAACTGTGTGTAATTTTTAATTAACAGTTGTAAATCAGACATCTATCTGATTTCACCCCCTTTTTAAAGCTCACAGGCTCTTAGGAAAAGAAGAATTGCGTTAGAAGCTTCTTCTACATCTAAGGTCGCAGAGATTCAACAATTTATATATATACAACAAAAATTACTGTTATACTGTATAACTTATACGGCATAAATAAAGAAAGGGATACAATTGAATGGAGCCGTAGCTGCACCTTCGACAGTTGCTTCTAATTATCATTTTCTCACTATTTTTCTTTCTAAAAATTTAATTTAATGAGTCTTAATGTATTTGTTTGCAATAAATTTTTTGTAGAAAAATAAACCTGCAATCATTAACAACAATAAAGAAAAAAGAATTTTATTGATAAATATTGCGAGTTACATCTTTATTTATCTTTTGATTCTTTCCTCCGATTTGTTCTACGTGATTCGAGGGCCTTAGCAGCGTATTTCTTGAATGTAGCACATTTTTTCCGAGAGTTTATGAAATTGCCGAGGTCATCTTTGAAGGACATATGTAACCTTATTTATAGGTATGAATTAGAATTTGAGTAGAGTAGCCAGTAATTAACCCTATAGACTCTTAATATTTCAAGAATCATCTTGAATTTATGATTTATCTTGACCTGGTCTATCGTATTAATTAAAAAAATAGATAATATAGAATTATTTATTCAAGTCAGCGTAGACTTAACTTGAATTTTAATAAAGTGTTGCTCCATTTGTTACACCTGTGACCAGACTAACGAATAAAAGTATTTATTAGCGTGACTAGTGACGTTCTAAATTGGATATAAGAAGAAGGTTGACATTTTTATAGAACTTTCGTGAATAGAAAGGATGCTTCTGGCCCTAGCCATTGTTTGAACAAATGAAAATGTGTAATTTTTTAAGGGATTATTCTATAGTTTAACATATAGTTTTACCTTAACCTACCTCTAATTATGATTGAAAATTTGAGGGAATTGATAAAGATGGTGTTTGCGATTATTACTCGTGAAAATTGATAGGATTTGAGTAATTTTAATGTGAGATAACAAGTTGGTTCGTCCGTAGAAAAATAAGTAGAGAATATATTATTAAAATTTCAAAGTAACAATATAAAATAAAATTTTAAAATTGCTTTTTTTCTCCTAGTGTTCGTAATACCATTTTTTATTTGTAGTTTTTCTAAAATTTCCTCCTAAAAAATAAGTCAACGTTTTTTGCAGAATAAAAAAAAAAAAACAAGTAAAGTCATAATTAGCAAAGGTGATGTGACACGTCCGTTGCTTCTAAGAAAGAGGTCATTATTTCGAGTTTCTTTTTCTTTTCTTCAACCAACAAATTATCGAAAAGGCCACAATTCTCACGAGTTCAAATATGTCTAGAGGAATTTTCTAGTTCTTTAACATTACTCACTGCGTTTTATTTTATGTCATACTCTTTTTATTTTGAAACATATGAAAACATTTACTTAATTGGTTAGCTATTACGTACTTTTTCAAGGGTGACTGTTTTTAGCCGAATGTCTCGACTATCTCTGCATCTCTATATCCTTTATCATCGGTCATTTAAAGGTCTTATCCGGTGAACCGGACTGTTTCGCTCTCGACGATGAAGCTTGTCCCCACTGTCTCACTAGCCAACATTAACCCCCGATTAATATGAGGTCATATTTAGTATTCAGAGTTTGTCTCGATTTGGTACTGCTCTAACAGCCCGCATCAAAATAATACTTTACTCCTAAATGTATGATATTTATTTTTCAAACCACAATTTAGATATTCTCTCCATCATCACTTACATAATATATAAGTCAAATTTAATATCTTAAACTATTAGAGTTCCACATCGGTTGTGGATGGAATCTTTGGTCTTCTTATATAATATTCAGTAATTCTAGTAACTCTTGGGTTGAGTTAAATGTAAGATCTTTCCTTTACATGACAGTAGAGTTAGATCCATCATAATTTTTGATTAATCCGATATTGGACCCTCAATATTATATTGTTCACGTTTTAAATGTAAGAAGTATTAGAGTATCTATCAGTCCTCTTATATGATTTAAAACAATTATCAGCTCATGAGTTAATTTTTTAAATTAAGATAAGCATAAGGTCTATTTCTTACGTAATCAAATACTATGATATAAAATGAAATAAAATGGTAATTATGAAAAAAATTGATGGTGATGAATTATAGTATTTACCAAATACAAAACTGAAACCGATAAAAATTATTTTAATTAAATATACATTAGGCCGTTTGATTTGAAGACAAGTTATGTGAGAATACTTATATTGATACTTATACAAATAGCCGATCATATTAATTGTTTATTTTTTCTAGTCATATACATAGATTATACATAATTAAACACATTTAATACATAAATTGTGCATATAATATATATATTCGTTGGCTATTTTTAGTTTAAGTTGTAGGGTAGACGGTTATTTGGGTTAATTCTTCTATTTTTTATTGACTGTTTGGTACGTTGTATTAATTTTGATATTGTCAATTTCACTGCTTTAACATGAGATAACTTATCTTGAAATTATTATCCCATCACGTGATAGATATATATTATCCTATACTATTTTTAATGTGAATTAACTTATGGTAAGATTAGTTATCAAATAAGGGATTAAACAATATTAAATTTTTATCTCATATCTGCTATACATAAACCAAATCCAAAAAGGAAAATAATTAGGAGACTTTTTTCCTTTTTATATAAGGTGGAGAATTGGCTATTTTTGCTTTTGCGTTACGCGTTCCTACCCACACGACTATTTAATCCGAGTAAGCTCAACTTTCTTAAGCCGCCTCTTTAATCCTCTATAAATTCTCAAAAACCACGTATTTTTCTCAATTTTTCAAGGATCATATTAAACCCTAATTATCTCTTAAACCAAAGAACGTTCGATAAGCAAAGAGTTAGATTTTGCAAATTTTTGTTGATTTTAGTCTTTTTTGATGATTGTGAAGAAGAATTCAACGACGATGAATACGATGGTAGTTGTTGATGCCGAGATTTTGAGCGTTTCTGTTGATTCGGTTTCCATTGATATTTCTCGTTCTGATTCGGTACGTCTCCGATTTCCTCTCTTCTCTTCCTAATTATTTCTCGTTTTGTCTTTTTCTTTTTTTTAGTAACGGTGGTGTTTGAGCCAGTTTTTGACTAATTATTAGGTATATGCTACCGCCGGTCAGGGGCGGAACTAGGTGGCGGAAGGGGTTCAGGCGATCCCACTTCCGCCGCTATTATACTGTGTATATAAGTTCAATATATTTTTTTTATATTCGATATTGAATCCCCCTTTGTATGTTCACCTTTTTGTTTTCTGAATCCCCTTTGGTGAAAATCCTGCTTTCGCCACCAACATGTAAGAAATAATTTTTGCCTTAGCATGATGTGACCTTGTTTTTTCAATAACGAGCGTGATCATTAGTTATTGATAGGTTAGAAGTATAGAAATTCTTGGAGCTGCATAGAGGTTCTGATGTAAGTATTATTTAGGGTTCGAAGTAAAAAGTTAATCTGATGTTTATTATTGCTATGAAAATGGGAGAAAAAGTAAGAAGTTTAATTTTTCTTTTTTGGTGTTGTTTTTAATTCTGAACTTGTGTAACTATGATGAATACTTTGAGAAGTCTCATATACCTGACTAGGACTAGTTTAGGATTGAGGTGTAGTTGATTGATTGTTCTATTACCTAAAGAAATTGAATTAAACTGAATATTTTATTTAAGTTGACGGTTGTTGTAAAAGTTGTGTAACTATGATGAATTCTTTGAGAGATCTCATACCTGATTGGAACTTGTTTGGAATTAAGGTGTAGTTGATTGATTTTTGTATTCACTGAAGGAATTGGATTAGCTTGCTTAAAGTTTATTAGGTTTAGGTCTCTCCAGATGATTAACTTTTTTTTTGGGGGTACTTTCTGAATGGGAATTTCGTTGAAGATTATGGTTTTGACTTATTTGGCTGTATTATCTCATTTCTTATGTGGCTATGCTCAAATGAGTTTTTAATTTTTGTTGTGCTTGTTGATATTTGTTACTCCTGTGTGTGGTTAGTGTGATTAAAATGCAATGTTTTGACCTTTTATATTTTGCAATTTTCAGGGTGTGAGATGCTCAACTAGTACTCCAACAACTATAATCGATTCACCTAGAAGCAAATTTATCCCTGCTGTTCGTTCGGGTAGCTACACTGATATTGGACCTCGTAGATCCAACGAAGATGAACATATTCGTGTTGATGATCTTTCAGCTCAGTTGGGTTCTCTATACAATTGGCCTCTTCCCGGCGCGTTCTATGCTGTTTTCGATGGTCACGGAGGTGCTGATGCAGCAGCTTACGTCAGGACTAACGCAATGAGATTTTTCTTTGAAGATGCTGATTTGCCGCAAGCATCTGTTGTTGATCAAGAATTCATGGAAGAATTGGAGAGTTCTCACTCTAGAGCGTTCTTAAAAGCTGATCGTGCCTTGGCTGATGAATGTAGTGTTAATGCCGCTTGTGGAACAACAGCAATAACGGCCCTGGTTTTGGGAAGACATCTGGTTGTTGCTAATGCCGGTGATTGTCGTGCTGTCCTTTGTAGGAAAGGTGTTGCAGTCCAGTTGTCTCAAGATCACAGGCCTACTTCTCTGGTAGAGCGACAAAGAGTTGAGAACTTAGGCGGTATTATTGAATATGGCTTCCTAAATGGTGATCTTGCAGTTACTCGTGCTCTTGGAGATTGGTATATGAAGCTTCCGTTTGGATCTGCATCTCCTCTTACAGCAGAACCAGAAGTTAAGCAAATGTTGTTGACTGAAGATGACGAGTTCATGATAATTGGTTGTGATGGTATCTGGGATGTGATGTCGAACCAAGAAGCAGTGAATGTTGTCAGCCGTGAGCTTAGGCTACATAATGACCCGCAAGAGTCTGCTAAAGAACTTGTGAATCACGCTTTATGTAGGGACGTAGATGACAACCTCACTGCAATTGTTGTGTGCTTTACTTCTCCTGATCACCGGGCTTCAGTTCCATCCCAGAGGCCAAGATTCAGGTGTTGTAGTTTGTCCGAGGAGGCGAGGAAGAAGCTGCAAAGCTTGTTAGGAAGCAATTGAGTGTAAACTTGCATTGTTTGACCACAATAATAATAATTTTTACTACAATGTGTAAGTACGGATTATTGTTTACTTCTGGTTCTGTGAACAATAACTTTAATCTGTGCTGCTTCAGGGAATTGAGAAAAAGCAGCCAGCAGTTTTGTAAGGCTAGTGCAGTCTAGTAACTGCCAATTCTTTTTAATGAAAGGATAACTCATGGTGTGATATTTGAGTTATTTCTGAAATTCATCTTGTGTTGTCATAGTACATTTTACCATTTCAGCCATCTATAGTCAATAGTTTAAACCATAGGTTTCTTTTTGCTTTTCACTGTGTGTCCAGTATTCGTATTGCAACCTCGATTAATCGTACTGCGGAAGGCTCATTAAAGGAGTAAGCTCGACCCTGAGACCTTTGATTAAGGGTTAAGGGTCATATTCATCCGACCACAATTCTTAATGGTAAAACCCTAGACTTATTTCTCAAATTTAAGCTACTTAATGTTTTGCTGCCTGTTTTTAGGCACATATTAATGTGTGGCTTTCAATGTGAAGAAAGAGTGATCTGCCTCATCTAGATTGGAGGGCTCCTAATCTATTTTCAACCAAGCAATAAGAGTTTAAGTAGGAGGTAAAGTTTGTGAGGACATAATTTCTAGGGATAAAGGATATTTTATTACTATATGATGAATCAGATGTCTTTTGACCAATATATGCATTATCTCAAGTGTGTGAATCACCAATGCCTTTAACTTGTGCTAACTATCTCAATCTTTTCTTATCCGTTTATCTTTTGGTGTTTTCCTTTATTTTTCTTTTTCTTTCCTTTTTTTGATTAAAGAATTAGCTCCGCATATATGAATTTGCTCATATTATCGGTTTAAAATTCGACTAAAGAAGATGTTTGGTAGGCTAGTAACCAAAAATAAAACTGGTCAGTTCATAATAAATCTTGAAAGTATATTTTGTTGAGATGAATTTAAACGAAAATTAAGTAACATGATAAGTAAGAACTCATATAACCGACACTAACTTATTTGGATTTGAGGCATGAATTATTCTTACTAAAAGTCTTTCGTCTTGTTGCATTTTTATTTTTTTAATCAAACGTCTTCAAAGAGACATCTCTTATTATATTTCTCAGCTTACATTTTTGACCCCTTTTTTCGAGCAAGGATTGGTCAAATCAGGGAATAAGCTTGTTAGAAGTGGCCTTTGCAGCAAAACGAATAAATTAACATTAAAAGGTACAGACGATGACGATTGAAAAATATTAATATTAATAAATAAAAGTTAGGTGAAAAAATTTATTTAGATTAACATCAATTTTCTTTTGGTTTATTCACTAATTATGCAGGATTATAATGCACGGACGAGGGGAGTAATAACGAAATGATTATCGTACAAGAATTGTTTACTTTAAAATGGCATTTTTGCTTCAAATAATTCATCCACGCATTGCTAATATCGCTCACGTATTTGTATTTCACTTTCTATCACGAATAAAATACTGTTTCATATATTTTCTCATAGCTTAATACAAATAAATATTTAATACCGTCAAACAAAATATTACATTAGTTATTCATGAATTATCTTTTATGTTGTCAACCAAATACTGCAATTAGGATTAATTTCTCTAAATTTTATTATTCTCTATTTGATGTTCAATACCCGTTTTAAGAACTGATTAATCGCATGTTCCTTACCAAAAATGACTCTTTTCCGGGTGCTCGAACCAAATACGCTAATTTGTTGGACTGCATGCGGTAGAATTGATTCTATCATTAGGTGGTGGAAATAACAACAGGTAGCGTATTCAAAGATAGCCAATTTCGCTCAATCTTCAGGACACAACATCTTAGAATTTGAACCTTAAAATTCAAACTTCAGGACATCATGTCCTAAAGTTCGTAAATTATGCTCTGAAGTTCGAATCTTATGTCCTGAAATTTAAATTTATAGTTCAGAAATTCAGGACACTTAGCAGCTCAAAATTCAAGATACTAAGTCCCGAATTTCCAAATTTAGGATACTTAGTCCTGAAGTTTGGGTAAATTGGCTAATATTAATATACATTGTAAATTGTGTATATATTTTAAATAACATGCTTAAAAGTGGCTATTATTGTACTTCACCCCATTTGTTGTCCGGTACTCACATTGAGCTCGACTAAATCTGAATTCATATCAGAAAATTCTACATTGGAGATAAAGGGGAGAAATTCAAAATTAGCCAGATTTACAAGTGGTCATTCAAAAATAGCCACAGGTTCAAAAGTAATCGAAATTTATCACTCTTCATGTAAACATAAATCTGAACGAAAACACTGTTCAAAATCTGAAAAAATACTCAGTATAATATACTGGAGTTTCAGTATAATATACCGGTCCAGTATATTATACTAGAACTTTTCGCGTGTTGAAGTTCTATCATAATATGCTGAAAGTTCATACAAGATGCATCGATCTCCAGTATATTATGCTGTAACTTTCTGTGTTGCAGCAAAATACTGACTATTTTTTAATGATTTTGTAAACGCTGGCTATTTTTGAATGACCAGTCCGAAAATTGGCTAGCCCGTACTATTTTTACGAGATAAAGTGCTTCATAGCAAACACGGGCAGAGCTAGTCTTCAAAATAGGGGTTCGCCTGAACCCACTAACTTAGGTCCAAATGATATACTTATCTTAAGAAATTTATTTAATATGTATAAATTATTAATATAGAATCCAATAATTTACAAAAATTAGAATTTCAAATACATAAACTTCCAATTCTAGCTCCGCCTCTAATAATAAAGGCGAGACTCGATCACAAATTCTTTATCACAAAAATAGTTATCACAAGACACAAGCTGCAATAAATAAAACTAAAACAAGCCACACCTTCGTAGACGAATATTTTCATTTTCATTTAACAAACTGGTCCTCCACTATACATATATTCTACAAAAACCTTAAGCCGCAAATTTTCATTATAGATCACAAATTTGAAGCCGGAGAAAATGGCGATAGGGAGCTTAGCTAGACGAAAGGCCACAACAATTTTATCTTCTAGATATCTCTATAGCACATCCAAATATTCATTTTCTCTTAGCAGAAATTACTCTTCAGGATCTGATGAAAACGACGTCGTCGTTATTGGCGGCGGGCCCGGCGGCTATGTGGCGGCGATTAAAGCTGCGCAGCTTGGGCTCAAAACTACTTGTATTGAGAAACGTGGTACCCTTGGTGGTACCTGTCTCAATGTTGGTTGTATTCCTTCTAAGGTAATTTTTTTTGACTATTTATTTGCATTTTATAAAAATTTCTTAGATCTATTGATTTTGCTATTGCTTGTGATTGTGATTCTGCTGTTTTTTGCGACAGTGTGTGAAAATTCAGATTTTCGTTATGGCTTTAATTAACGT
Organism: Nicotiana knightiana; assembly: GCA_005239525.1. Classification (NCBI taxonomy): domain Eukaryota; kingdom Viridiplantae; phylum Streptophyta; class Magnoliopsida; order Solanales; family Solanaceae; genus Nicotiana; species Nicotiana knightiana. Next base: position 9,700 of record ML434025.1, on the reverse strand, counting down.
GAAGACGATTATGTCGATTGAGAGTATTGTGCTATTGAAAATCGAGCTTAAAATACGTTCCTTGCAGTATTCTTTTTTTTAACTTGTGAATTACATTTCAGAGCGTTGTCAAATATTTGTTTGATATTTTAGGGATTAAATAAATGGATAGTAGATGTTTCTATAATATGAGCTTGGGAAGCGGATTGAAAACTTTGTATGGTATAAGTCATTTTCTATAGAAAATGTTTTCCAGAGAAAATATTTTCCCTTGTTGTGTTTGGTCAGTAAGCAAAAAATAATTTTTGATAAAACATATAAAGTAGTATATTTATTTGATGAATTTTTTTGACATAACGTTTATATTATAGATTAATAGTAAAATTAGCAAATTAGAAAGTGTTTTGTCAAAATTTTTAGTATTTAATAATAATAATAATGTCTAAGTGTTAGGTAGAATAATTATGAAGTTAAGATAGTTGAAAAGAGGGAAGTTGTTTCATTTGATGAAAAATGTCGTAATCAAGGAAATGCTATACCATCTTTTGAAGTACTACTTTTAGAAGTTCTATTTTTGAAAGCATCGTAATCGGTCCTCCTACAAGGGGGAGATGATGGAATTGGTTTTCTTCCTTTTCTTTAGGTGCAAAAGAGGCAAACTTAACTTTTCAATCAAGTGTCAAAGCCACCCATACAGAAAAGAAAAATGAGAAAGACCGCCAAATAGTATAGTAGTATGTAGTTTCTGACTATCCAGCTGTGAGATGTTAATTATATATTTTTTGGTTGATAAAAGAGAAAGGAAACTGTAATTGTCTCTAAAGATGTTGATATTAGACATCTGCTGCATGATGAATGATATGCTAATTTTTTGTACTAAATATGATTTGCAATTTCTACTTAAACTAGAATTAAGTTAATTTATCTAAATGTGGGATGAGATAAAATAAAATAAAAGCTAGAAGTAAATAGAGTGATATGAAAGTATTAGAAGGGGATATTGGAAGTACTAATTTCCACTTGATGAGTTGATTTGTGACTTGCATATAGAGTAAAGGTACCTTGCATAATCAACACTGAAATTATTTTAGTTGTTGAGCGTGATATTGTTCTTTGAATATGATAGAAGCAGACATCAGTTATGGGAAATTATTGGAAGGATACTGGATATTCTGATTTTTCAATTGATGAGTTGACTTGTAACATAGAGAATTATAGGTACCTAGGTACTTTGTACTTCAAACTTCTTCATTTTTCCTAAATTTAAAGTTTAAAATGTGACATTTCTCCTTTCAATAGTTTTAGTGATGTTAATTAATGATCAAAGTTCTGGTTGATCTGCCATAAATGAGGTATACTATTTTGATGTAGATTTTGATCTTAGTGAAAGCTTTTTCTTGCAAATACTTAGTAGACTTAACTTTCTCCTATTTTTCGTCAAAGGTTTGAAGGTTAAATATTGTTTGCAGTGATTGTGCATTCTTCCCTTGGTTTTGGCTGCTTAGCAAGACATGTTTTAAGTGATACTTTAAACTGAAGTATATGTGCACAACTTTTCCCATATGGCTAACTCAGTCTCTTTGATGCCCTTATAATATGACATGCTTGAGGCTTCTCCTGTTCAGTGGTCTTAAAAGAGAAAATCACAAAAAAGTGACATGGTCAATGGGGCTTGAAACGAAAATTGAGAATTAAACTGCACGCTTCTTTGAAGTGCACATTTCTCAGCTTTGCCCATGAAAAGATAACCCCTCGCTTCGCAAATCGCTTCATCGCTTTAAGTGACAAACTGGTGGCTTTTAATAACATTGCTCCTGTTGTGAATCCAAAGAATTAACTTAACTTCCCTGGGAGACCATTTTGATTGGAAATCTTATATAACCTAGTGTGCAATAGGTTAACCATAGTTGTTCATAGGGTGCATATTTATCTTACGATCTCCACTTTTCTCCTAATAGTCCTAAGTTATAGAGTTATGCTCTAGTAGGTTGCTAGTTGTCATTCTGTTTTTGTGACATCATGCACTTAAGGTCATTCTTCTGCATAGTAAGTTAAGAACGGTGCTCTGAAAATAAATTTGGTAGAGTAGTGCTTGAGTTATGCCTACATATCTTGTCAATGAGTCTGCTCGAAGCTTTGTGGTCAGCATTTGTTGTAATTCTTCATGTTTAGTCTTTCTTCTTTTCATGTGTAGGCACTTCTTCATTCCTCCCACATGTACCATGAAGCTCAACATTCATTTGCTAGTCATGGTGTGAAGTTGTCTTCTGTTGAGGTAGATCTTCCAGCCATGATGGGCCAAAAAGATAAAGCTGTGGCTAACTTAACACGAGGTATTGAGGGTCTATTCAAGAAGAACAAAGTGAACTATGTTAAGGGCTATGGCAAATTCCTTTCTCCTTCTGAAGTTTCTGTTGACACTGTGGAAGGTGGTAATACTGTTGTTAAGGGAAAGAATATTATAATTGCGACTGGTTCTGATGTCAAAAGCCTACCTGGTCTAACCATTGATGAGAAGAGAATTGTATCATCCACCGGAGCTTTAGCTTTGACCGAAGTTCCAAAAAAATTGGTTGTTATTGGTGCTGGCTACATAGGCCTTGAAATGGGATCTGTCTGGGGCCGTCTTGGCTCAGAGGTGACTGTTGTTGAATTTGGACCTGATATTGTTCCAGCCATGGATGGTGAAGTTCGCAAGCAATTCCAACGTTCTCTTGAGAAGCAAAAGATGAAGTTCATGCTTAAAACTAAGGTGGTGTCAGTTGAGACTGTTGGCAATGGTGTGAAGTTGACCCTTGAACCTGCAGCTGGTGGTGATCAAACTACTCTTGAGGCTGATGTTGTTCTTGTTTCTGCTGGTAGAATTCCGTTCACTTCTGGGCTTGGATTGGACAAGATAGGTGTTGAAACTGACAAGGCTGGTCGAATCTTGGTCAATGAACGTTTTGTCACTAATGTCCCAGGGGTACATGCAATTGGTGATGTCATTCCTGGACCAATGCTGGCTCACAAGGCAGAGGAGGATGGTGTTGCTTGTGTGGAATTCATTGCAGGCAAGGAGGGTCATGTGGACTATGATTTGGTTCCTGGTGTTGTTTACACGCACCCAGAGGTGGCTTCTGTTGGGAAAACTGAAGAACAAGTGAAAGCACTTGGCGTTGATTATCGCGTAGGCAAATTTCCTTTCCTTGCAAACAGTAGGGCCAAGGCAATTGATGATGCTGAGGGAATCGTAAAGGTACTTGCTGAGAAGGAGACCGACAAAATCTTGGGTGTCCATATTATGTCACCAAATGCAGGGGAGCTTATTCACGAGGCTGTCCTGGCTTTGCATTATGGAGCATCAAGTGAGGACATTGCTCGTACATGCCATGCACACCCTACAATGAGCGAGGCTCTGAAAGAAGCAGCCATGGCCACTTATGACAAGCCCATTCACATATAGAAACAGTGTCATATCCTTGTTTTTGTTTTTCTTCTGAGTTCTTTGAATACTTTGAGCTGATTTTCTAATCGCCATCTTATCACTCAAGTATATCTTGAACAGAAATTTCCTCCCCCTTCTCTCTTAATTTGGTAAACAAACTACCTACAAATTAATGTTTCTCTTCTGCATATTCATCTGTAATAAAAGACAGGAGCTATATGTCGAGTTTACATTCCATTTCATTTGAGTTTCGTTGAGTTTTGATCAGCGTTGAGTGATTTTGCTTTGTTGACTTTATGGGGCTTTCTTTCCAGTTAATGGTGCTCTTGAGAGGAAGATATTTAACTTGATAAAACAGTAACGTTTTATTTGTTAAAGGAAGCATTTCATTACCAAATATCCAGGGAATTACTCGTTAATTTGTGTAATTATTCTACTTACACGTACTTTCAAAGAACTTTGCATGGAAGAGGTGCCATTTTAGAGAAGATGGACAATAACTTTCTAATTGAATCTCCTGTTTTTAACTCTGCATAAAAGGAGTCTCATTGGTATCAAACTATTGAGAGGTCATTGTTGCTTTGTTAGCCAATTGTATACCATCGCTTATTCCTTTTGCCCTTCGTTGTTAAGATGGATTCTTGCAATAATGAGTATACTGTGTCAGGGAGCGCTTCCGGTGTGAATCCAAATTAGTCGAACTAGTAAAATTATAACAAGTGGTTAGTACAGAAAAAGAGTATATTGTGTCAAAGGGTTAAACCAGTTTATCTTTCTACTTTCTTGAAAAAGCGATACATTTGGATAACAGTGAGTCATTTAGCATGGTTTGTCCATCACCATTCAAAGTGCTATTTACTCCTCTCTGCGTACTTCCTACCTCCTCAAATCCCACTTATGAGTATACACTGGATTGTTCTTGTTGTGGTTGGTTGGTTGCCTTTGAGATTTGTTCACTCAAAATAAGGCTTTTTTTTCTTTTAAATAAAAAGAAAAAAAAGAGATAAGGAAACCTGTGGAAGCTATCTAGAGCAATGATCCATGGTTAGGGATGGCAATGGGGCGGGGCGGGTTTACGCTTATGCGGGTGCGGAGCGGACAACATTAAATTTTAACTTTTCTGAAACAAAGCAATCATTTCAACTACAATTTCACATTCGTCTTCACTAGAATACTATTTTGATTTATAATTAACCAATTTACATAAGTCTCACCAAAATGATATTACATAAGTCAAGATATCGTATTAGTACCATTTATTTTGGAAGATCAGCATAATTCTCTCTCAGTTTTATGTTTACGTGATTCTATTAAACTCTCCATTTTAAAAAATAATAAAACATCAAACGATTTTTTTTAGAAAGAAAATTAAAGAAAAAAGGAAAAAATAAAATTAAGTGAGGCAGGGTGGGGCGGGTTAAAATTTTTGTGGGTTTTGCAAAACCAGCCTCGCCCCATTGCCATCCTATGACCATGGCACTCATGTTGCCCATGAACAATGAATGTGTTCTCCCTTCTATGTAAAAGGAGGTAATGTAAACACTTAGAATCTATCGAGGATAAGCGATCCCTTATATTAAACCAGCTACATAAGAAATCTGAGTTTATTAGCGCGCTAATGCTGTTCATCATTCATTCCCCAGGGAAGAGGAGAAAGAGTAGCATTCTCCCTCAAGATGTAATAACAATGAGTTTAAATAGTTCAAGCTGACCATAAGTCACTCGCGTTGGCGGCTACCAAGCGAGACAATAGTTTCAAACAAGCAACACACACACCCCTTAGAAAAGTTTGTCATTCTTACTGGATTTGAGTAGAGCAAAGTAAATAGCAGAGTAAAGCTGATATCCCTCAGTTATCAATCCATTTGTGAAACCACTTCAGGGACCGACTTTCTCTGGTTTGTAGTCGATAACAAGGACTTTATCCAGCTGAGGAAGCAATGTATTTGCATATTCAACATGAGCCGGATGATCTATATACTCTGCAATACCTTCTCTACTGTCGAACGTTGACTCAAAAACATGAGTGAAACCTTGGTGGAAGTTCTCTATGCTCACATTCTCACCCCTGCAATAGTGACACAGATTACATTTCAATACTTGTATGAACTTCAATAAATAAAATGCCACCCCATTTTGATCATGAGAACTAGCAGGAGTCATTACCAAACTGTCTCAAGGCTAGCATTCTAATACCTCATAATATCCTTTTTGCCCAAGTTCCTAGATATAAAGCCTTAGAGCTTTGCCACAAGAAGCAAGCCAAAATATTACCTCCACATTCTTTTCCACTAAGCAAATATCAATCAAAATCGAGTTTGATTCAGCAGGATAACCTCTTAAAGTTCAGAGTTTTATATGTGCAATTTTTGGATGAGGCGCAACTAATAATGGATCCTCAATACAAGGTTTTTATCTGCGGCAGAATTCGAACTCGTGATGTGTGCCTAACCTAGATATCATGGGTTGTGCTCTTACCATTAGACCAAAATCATGGGAGTTCACAAGTGGAACTTTAGTGTCATAATTTCCATGGAAAGTGAGGAAAGCTCATCAAGACAAGTAGAAGCTGAACACTCTTGGCTAGGAATGGCAATCAGGCACTAGAGGCGGATCCAGGATTTAAACTCTATGAGCTCAACTTTTAAGATTTTTAACATTGAACCTATTATATTTTTAAAGTTATGAGTTCATACCTACTATATTTGCAATTTTAATGAATTTTTATACATATATTTTTACTCCGCGTCGAAAGTTATAGGTTCAATTGAACCTATAACTAGCACACTACATCCGCCCCCGTCAAGCAGGCGGGGCAGCTTTTGGGCAGGTCAGGACTGGGCAGTGGCGAGGAAGAGACGAACAGAACAGGGGTGGGCAGGTTACATATTCTGAAGTTCAGTTTTGATTCTCAGCACAAAGTCACAAAAACCTTATTCTCTCCTGACGAAAAATTGTGATATCTAGATGTGCAAATAATGGTGATCTTTGTAGGGTCATTTTTCTTCTATTCAAATTTGTCAGACATGGAGATCATTACCTCTTCAATGGTAGGTGACCTTAACAAACACTTTACAAGTAGCGCTTTACTAGCGTGACGTCTACGGTTAATGCTCCATCTAACAAGTTGATATGTGCTCTCCAATACTTGATCTATAAATTGTAAGTTTTTTTTCCGGGAAAAGGGTCAAATATTTCGATATTGTCTATGTTTAATATTCGTTATACTATTCGGCAAAATTTACCTCTACCGTTATACTATCCTGTCAAATTTACCCATACCATCAGCAAACTTTTAAAACTTACCCCTCAGTCAGTCAGGTGACCCAAAATCTCCTAAATTATTTTAGTTAAGACACTTTTTCTTCTTCATACTCCACTATTTTCAAAATAATTGGTATGCTTTCTTAATTGGAAAAAAATAATAAGAGAAAAAAATATTAATATAATACACCGGTTAGAAAACAAAGTATAGTAAATTGAAGAAACTAAATCAGGTAGCTTGTCTAAATTCCAAAAGCATTTACAACACCACACCTTTAATGAATTCGTTGCACCAAAGATATGGAGACTTTGCAGTTATTAGTTCCTACGACACTTTACATTGTCGAATTCAACTTTGCTTTGATCAAATGCCTATGCATTGTGCACTCTTAAGTTAGTCGATCGAATTCTTTACTAACCAGATAATAACAAAATATATTCGAAATATACATGTACATACATGATTATCAGCTGCATATAATACACAATAAATAGACCCACTGAATTCTACGATGTGTATATGGTTGAAAAATAAATAAAATTCTAAACCAATTTCAAACCCATTATCACAAGAAAAGAAGTGGGTGCATTGGTAATTAAAAATATCCGTGAATAATTTGTATAGTCTAGTACCTTTAGCATTCACATCAATAGTAATTTCTAGAAATAATGGAGTAAGAAGAATAACAAATGATTTAAATAAAAGGAAATTGGAGATTTCGGAATACTTAATAGATCAACGGGTAATTTTTAAAAGTTTGGTGACAGTAGGGGTAAAATTGGCCGGATAGTATAACGGTAGGTTAAATTTGACCAGAGAGTATACGAAGGTTAAATGTAGACAATATTCGAAAGTAAAGGGGTATATTTGGCCCCATTCCTTTTTTGTTTCTGATCTAGATCCCAATCAGTAAGTTCCACAGATCTAACAAAAATTCTTTATCACATTGACCTTTAACTGACGAAAATCAATACCCTAATGAAAACCAAGAATGTCAACATTGAAAAGAACCACAGATAAGGCAAAAAGGGGTTGAACAGAAATGTTGAAGATTTTATAGAGGAGAGAATAAAATACCAATGAAAAGCTTTCATGGGTTCAATGAGATTGACAAGATTAGCATATTGCTTAATCAATTGGTCGATTTGATCTGCTGGAATTCCATCTTTGAACTTGGCTAGCAATATGTGCTTCACCACTCCTCCTCCTTTACCACCCTCCATCCCAAATTAGCAATTTGGATTTTGGAGTCACAGCGCGTCTTTTGGTTGATTGTATTAAGTATAGAAAATGACCAAAATGGCCCCTGATGTTTGTTCAAAGTAGTCTATTCAGTATACACTCTGCAGTTTTGATCCTTTAAGTTTGCCAAAAACTAAATATTTTGGTCTTCATCAAATATTTAACGAACTCCATTTGTTAAATTTGATGAGAATTGTGAAAAGTGAAAGAAGATTAGCTAGAACTCACATTTAGAGGTATACATTTTATAAATTCTGCTATTTGATCTATTTCTAGCTTGGTGTAGCCTTTTGAAGTGTGACTTTCACTATTGTTTTTAGTATTTTTCTTGTGTCTAATGTTGTATTTTTCAGGAGGTGATGAGACTTTTTTGATACTTAAGGTTCCCACCCCATAGTTTATGTCAAATATAAGGAACATAAATGTTAACTCCTGACAAATCCAGGACCGTCTCAACAAGATTGGGGTCCTAAAGCCAAATTTCAGAGAGAGGTCTCTAAGTAAGAATATCAAAAATAGATTTGAAATAAAAAAGTACAAAATTAAGGTAGAATAAACAAACCGGCTCAAGTATTTGATACGTTGAAAAATCGGATTACTTTACTAGCCTTATAGTCGAGCCACCCATGGACCAACCTAAAGGATTAAAATTGCTCACTGCATATGTAAAATTCACAACATGTATGCCACACACCTAAATTAGTTGGGTCATTATATAGAATAAAATAAATGAATATTATTATTATTATTTTTTTTTTGTATTTTCTATTAGAATAATTTTTTTTGATAGACCTAAAAAATTCTTCTAAGACAGTATAGGTCCTAAGTAAATTTACTAATATGATTAAAACATATTCTCAACTGGAGTAACTAATATCTCTAATATAGATTGATACAAGGCATGACGAAACACCATTTCAAGCAACATTCATTCATTTCCTCATTTATGCAGTATTTGTTTGACCACATGAGAAATAAGAATATCGTGTACTAGCAATATGATAACTAAATTATTTAAATACAAAAATATTTTTGAATTAAATAACTCTCACATAATTTTTTTTGTCCATCACAGCATAATATTTTTTTCATTATTACTCATAACTCTTTAATATTTTCTACATTAGTAACTTTGTAAATCAAGCGGCTGTATATTTGGTAGCATTTGGTTCCTATCCCAAAAGTGGTAGGTGACAGTGACTACACAAAATAAAGGAGATTGTTGGGGGTTGGTGGAAATAAGTCAAATAAATCGCCATATAATTACGGTTGAAAAAATTATATTGTATAGCTACTTTCAAAAAATATATATATATATATATAAAAAACTAAAACACATTCACAAATATAAATGATTTCTGCCACAAGCTAAAATAATATTTGCCATCAAGATTGAAGAGTTAGAATTCATTTCAAATTAATCTCTATGGAAGACGTCATCATACTGAGTTTTCTCTTAATCACTTAGCATATGTTATTTATTCTTCATAATATTCCAATTGTTAAAAATAATTGACCCGTACCATAGTCCTGACTACTGACATGAAATATATATTTGGCATATTAATATTACACTTCATGTGGAACCACATAATAATCTTATCAATGTTTCATTGAAAACAAAACGGGTCAATTGATTTTGTGGCTCTTTTGTCACGACCTAAAATCCTAACTTGTCGTGATGTCGCCTATCGTGGTTGTGAACAACGAATTTTTGACCACATCCAAATTCTATACTATTTTGCTGTAAATATTAATTTTAGGTCTAATTTTAATATTTTAAATTT